>CAIGRN010113892.1:0-27010 GCA_903798345.1 Fraxinus anomala | reverse complement strand
TTGCAGATTCAGAGTTCAGAATGTCACTCATTTTTTAGAATAAGTAACCACATCAAAGTTAAGGTAAAACTACCAGTTTCTGCTAAAGTTAGAACTAATTTTTCTAAAATCTTAAAGGAATCACAGGGATTATTATGATTACGCTTTGTTTAAAGAATCATATTTTAATCATGTTTATGTGTTTTGATATTATTACCATGTTTTAATATGCGAGGATATACTATTAAAGTATTAGATAATTTATTAGAAATGATGTTAGAAAAAATAAAAGATATTATTCGTAGATCAGAAAATACCAACATAGGANGAACTAATTTTTCTAAAATCTTAAAGGAATCACAGGGATTATTATGATTACGCTTTGTTTAAAGAATCATATTTTAATCATGTTTATGTGTTTTGATATTATTACCATGTTTTAATATGCGAGGATATACTATTAAAGTATTAGATAATTTATTAGAAATGATGTTAGAAAAAATAAAAGATATTATTCGTAGATCAGAAAATACCAACATAGGATCTGAAGAATATAATAAATTCAATGAAAAATTTGATCAATATGTAAAAGATTATTCTAATCTGTTAGATCATAGAATGAAATTATATAACGAAATTCAAAATAGAAGACATGACTAATTTAAAACTACTATGAAAATGAGGGTATAAAATGCAAAATACAATAACATATTTCATAGTGATGGCAATGGCTCAGCTCGACCTCGTATAAGCACACTCGGCTCGTTACTCGTGGGCTCGTAGTTAAAACTATACCTAAACCTATATAAAAAAAAAAATTTGAACGAACCGCTTGTAAAAAACGAGCCAAGCGCGGGCTCATCTTTTTGATGAGTCCGAGCGACTCGTGGCTCATTTTTATCTAGTCGAACTGACGAGCCGTTCGGCTCGATTGTCACCGCTACCATTCCATTAAAGGTAAAATAGGTTTTTTATTGACCAACGCCAATTATAATAATCTCTATTGTGACGAGTCAAACCAGACTACGCATCATTCCACCACGGCCACCTCCTCCTCCTCCTCCTCCGCCAGTTATCCGCCCCTCAACAAGGAATTTCACGGCAGCTCCCACCACCATCGGTTGCGCATGAGTGCTCATCTTTCACCATGGCCAGCGCATCGCTGAGGAAAAAATCTATGAAGCGATCATCGTACCTCACTAAGTCCAGTGACGATTCGATGGCGCATTCTACGCCGTCGTTTTCTCTGAGAAAGTTCACTTTAGTCATTTCAGCTATTTCTATTTTGTGCGTTTTTGTTGTACTGAGCATTTTGTCGAGCATTCAGAGCGTCTTTGGAACAAAACCTCCATTGGATCGAATTTACGCTATCGAAGTGGTCAATGAGTTCCCCCACGATCCTAATGCCTTTACTCAGGTCCATTTCACGTCGATTTGAATCTGGCTATTTTTATGTTTGTTGGATTGAACGTTTTTGTACTCGAATGAATTACTGATGGTAAAATGTTTCTTTTTTGGGCGTTAATTGTGACGTTTATTTAGTAATTTTATGCATATTTTGTCGCACTTGCATTTTCTAGTCTTTTTTTCCTAATTTTTGGGCCTAATTGAATATTGATACCGGTAATGTGCATAGGACATTTGCATATGGGTAACTTTAAGCCTTATTCGGTTTGGATCGTTTGAAGATAATTTGTAGATTTGGATTTAGAAAAATGATAAAGAAAAATAATACGCAATGGTCCTTTTGAGCTTCAGAACAATAACCTGGAATTAGTTTTTTTTATTGTAAACGAACATCCAACTGAGAGTTTTGATTATCTGCTTTCTGGATCTGAATAAAATCAAGAAAATTTAATGAACACTCATTGAGCTTTAAACTTGTTACTACTTACTCATTCATCTTTAATGGGTTAATCCAATGCTCACTCATCTTTGTATATAATTATCCATCCATCACTCATTTAACTATTATCTCTCCAAATGGATGGAAAAGTACACGTGGCAAACGGCAATCTTACGTGGCGTGCTAATGGAGTTAACCGTGTACATGTCACCAAAAATTCTCCAACCAAACACACTTTTATCTTCCTCAAATCAAAATCCCCAATTCAAAGCCAATTAGAAGACACCAGCCCTCAACTCCTCTGCAGACCCATTAATTCAGTGGGTCATAATAAGAAAACGACCCGGCCAATGGTGCACCCAGTGGGGGCTGCATAGATGAAGGTAGAGGCGCCTAGCATCGTCAGTGTGAAGGAGACTGCTCGTTTTTCATATGAACAAGAAGAGCTACAATAGCTGGATGATAAAATGTCCAAACAGAACACAATTACCCGGCTGGCGGTGCACCCACTCTATGATGCTACTTGCCCATATTTTAGTACTGTTGTCACCTATCGGAAAAATGGACGCCAGAAATGCCACGCTTATTTCAGGGGCCAATTTTGAAAAGGAAATTTGATTTCAAATGCCATGGGTTCAGGAGAGGGTTTCAGGAGAGAAATGTCGTGAAAATGGTTTTGGAGAAATTCCAAGTTGTCAAGATTTAATGACATGTATTCGTCGCATTTGATTTATGTTTAAATGTGTATTTTTCCATCCATTTGGAGAGAAGAAAGTTAAATGAGTGGTGGATGGGTAATTATATGAAAAAATGAGTGAGCATTGGGTAACCCGTTAAAGATTAGTGAGTAAATAGTAACACGTTTAAAGTTCAGTGAGTGTTCATTAAATTTACTCGATTAAAATCGGATAAAAATACCAGATGGACTTTAGTTTATCAGTCTGGATATAACCCCAATTTGTTTGTATGCTCAAGTGGAATTAGATGAAAGTCATATTTAATGCTTTATTCTTCTACATTTGATTTCAATTTAGAGCTTCTACAAGGAGTTGTAAACCATGGATTTTGAATCTGAAAGTTGTTTCTCTGCTCGGAGATTAACAATGTCCATTTGTTTTCAGGGGCTTCTGTATGCAGGAAATGATACACTCTTTGAATCAACCGGACTTAATGGACATGTGAGTTAGCATCTTATTCGACTTGATAAAATATTGATATGTGGCATCAATCCAGTTCCCATGCTAGTGCTTATTTTCTTTCTCACATATTGCTTCAAGTTGTGTAAATTTAGTTCTTCCTGATTATCCCATGTGCGTGGTCTTGATGAAACCTAAAAGACAAGGAAGGTTCCAAAACATATGATGCTAATGCACTGCCCCTGACATTTGTTCTATTTTCATTTGCTGGATGTATTTACTTGCCTATATTATTGCTTACACATGAACAATGAGTTTGTCTACAAGTTATGCGTTTAAGTTTTCCTACTTTCTAATTGCAGTCGTCCGTTCGGAAAGTCGCTCTTCGAACAGGGAAGGTACCCAATTCTAGATTTTAGCATCTCAACTTTGTTTCAAAATTAAACTCGATGTCTGCACTGCTGTATAAAATATTTTCTTCTTACTGAATGTAGTTTATATGTAAGCCTCAGAAAAAGATGCATCCCAGTCCCATGGATCTGGCTACACATACTTGTATTGGAATAATTTGCTGTTTCTACATTTACAGGTTGAGGCTATTCAGAAAATGCAGAATTCTTACTTTGGGGAGGGTTTAACTCTTATTGGTGAAAGGTTTGTGAGAAAATTGTTTTTGTTTTAAATCTTATTCTCTTTATTCAGTAGAGGAAGCATTTAAAGATTAAATGTTATGTAGGTAAAATATAGACATACATAGGAAAAGAAAGAAAGTTTATTGTGAGCATTCTGGATCTGTAGATCTGCGGCTTCATTGTCATTTATTATAACTGACTTACGTTTTACCTATGTTTTTCTAGGATTTTGTGGTCGTGTATACCTTTTAAAGAATCGGTTTATTTATATCAATAGCAAAATCTAGATTGGTTGATTCTTTTATAACAAAGTTAAATAGTCATAATTCTAATGTTGTAATCTCATGTACTTTTGTAGGTTGTTTCAAGTTACTTGGTTGGAGAAAACTGGTTTCATATATGACCGTAATAACTTGAGCAAAGTTTGTGCTTCGCCCTTTTTCCTTGTTTCAATATTCTCCTATATATATTTGTGCCATTTTAATTTGATGACTTTTGTGAAATCGAGAGCCTAAAATCCAGTTTAGTACACTTAATTTCATTTTATATGTGCCGAGTATACTCCAACATTGCATTGGTGATTTTTGGATCTAACTTCTATGGCTATAGATCTCAGATTTTCAGAAAGTTTCTGAATTGCAGCTGCAAGACTAGTTAAATGTCTTGTATATATCTGGGAACATAAGCTCTAAGTCAGTATATAGTAAAAAACAGTTTTCAATTATTTGTCATATTTAATCTTACAATTAATTCTGACAGCATTGGAGTCTATAATTGTAGAGACCAGTCATATTCTTAGTGTAGTTGTTTGCCTTAAGTTCTATAGGCTCTGCCTTGCTGCCTTATGCATTTGATATATGCCGTGTTGTGATCGTGATTAAAGAGGAGGAATTATATCCGTAGCATAAGTTAATCTTATTATTCTAGTTCATGTATTCTACCAATCTGATTCTAGCAGGGATTATGGGTTCTAATTGTTGGATTTATTAATGGTAATTTTGACAAAGACTAGTCTCAATGCTGTGGTACTTCTTGGAGAAGCCTTTACTTCTGAGTTCCTAGGTTATTCAATAGCAATTATTTGATAATTTTTTCTATCCTCTGATTTTTATGAAGATGCATAAATTCTGAAGTGGTTGCTGGCCTGTTTGTCTGATATTTTTCTGCATCGTCTACAGTTTAGGAAGTTCACTCACCAAATGCAAGATGGCTGGGGGTTGGCAACTGATGGGAAAGTTATATACGGAAGTGACGGAACTTCAACCTTGTATCAGATTAACCCTCAAACATTGAAAGGTTTCCATTATATGAAATTTGAAGTGAATTTAATTCGTCTCAACTTGGCCTTTAGGCTCATTTACGGCATCGACACCCATCGGACCTTCCCTTCTCCCTCTCCCTCTCCCTCTCCCTCTCAGGGTGGAGAACTTGAATTATTCGATAGTTACTCTTGCAATTGCTTCAAGGATGACTAGAAATTAATAATTGACTATTGTCAGAACCTGCTAGTGCATGAATATATGTATATTCTTCTTTTCTTCCGAATGCATGTATGTGCATTTCTGTTCTTCAAGTGCAAGTATACATTGTTCACCGCATAAAAAATATTCATTTCTCCTATGGCATCTTCAGTTAATTGGTCCATCATCTTTGTATGTTCTTTCAAATCAACAGTCATTGAAGCACACTCTGTCAAGTACAAAGGAGACGAGGTTCACAACCTCAATGAACTGGAGTATGTGAATGGTGAAGTATGGGCAAATGTTTGGCAGGTATGAAGACTGAATTTCTGCTTCATTTTTCTTGGACCACGTGATTATTTTTAGTCATATCATGTGAATCTTGATGGTGGTTACCACTTAGTTTTTTGTTGGTGAGGCTTGCTATTTATAGATTGGAAATAGTTGCCAAAGATCGTATTAGATGAAACTATCAGTACTTGAGCATTAACTTGCATGATAACCCACTCCAGTGAATTTTGTATTCCTAAGTAGATATATGGTTTATTATACAGTTGCTTCTGTGAAGAATGTTATGAATAATTTCAGCATTTGTTCACTAACCTGATTTTTCTACCTTGACTGATATTCTTTTCCTTTGTTGAACCTTACTTGGATTAACTGTTTTCCCTCAATATGCAGACCGACTGCATTGCTAGAATATCAGGTAAAGATGGTGCTGTAATTGGATGGATTCTCCTTCCTAATTTGAGGTTCTTCCTTTACTCAACTTGCTTGATTTCACTGAATACACATTCATTTTCTTCTCGACATTTTTCTTGGACAAAATTGTCTAATCAATTCTTAATGTGCTTTTAGGAAAGGGTTGGTTGCAGCTGGCAAAACGGTATACAACAACTGACTATCTGAATAGTTATACTCAATTATTTTTACTTATAAATCTAAGAATTTTTTAATTAATTTTACTTATAAATCTAAGAATTTTTTAACCCAATTTCAGAGTATCGATGTCTTGAATGGCATAGCATGGGATGAAGAAGGAAACCGTATTTTCGGTGAGTTCCATTATGCTCATATTGCTTCTTATTTTGTACCTGATGGAATCATTTTTTTCTGCTGCTCGTTCTAAATACACCATCTGTGTACAGTGACAGGAAAGCTTTGGCCGAAGCTATATGAGATAAAGCTTCATACTTTGAAGACACCATTTAAGGGAGATATTAAACGTCTATGCATGCCTATGCCAGTCCATTTCAAATAAAACATAGAAGAGAGGTAAATTGTGCAACTGTATGATTGTCATTCTTGCAAACTGTTAACAGGCGTATGGATATATAATTATGTACCTTTGATCACATAAATCCTCTTTCCCTTGTCGATCTTGCAATGTAAAGCATACATATTTGTGTACATGTTGAAGAATATTTAGACGAAATACACAGAGGTCGTGCTGATTTTTTCTAGTAGGGGGTCGAAAAGGAAATGAAACATGATTGCAAACTGTGAGTCAATCGGTATCCATTCCTGATGTGGAGCAACAGATTTCAATATTTTGTATAGTGGTTCTAGTTCTTGAACAATTGGTCATTTTCGTGTTGTTTACTCTGTTTATTTCGTTGCATCTTCAAATATTGAACTCTAGAAACATTTTGTTTGGTTCTGAAAGTTCAACTGCTAATTAATCTTAATAATAATGCGGGTGAAATTATGTTTTTGTTTTTGCTTTTGCTTTTGCTTTTGCTTTGTACATTAGTCTGGTATCAAATAATTTCACTTGATTATTAACAAGAGTGTTGTGATATTGAAAATACATTTAAAGAGTTCAATATTAAATCAATTTTGGTCCATAACACGGTATCTGTTGTTATTTGGATGACTGTTGGATAGTCTCGAATTGTGCAAGTAGCTTCTCTCAAAAACCAATGGCATGTTTGGTAAAATAATTTGTATAACATGGACAGTATACAAAAAGTAAACAATAATGTTTTTTAGCACAAATGATGTTAGAATACCAGTCTATATGGCATGCAGGTGACATTAAATAATTAGTCTAATTAAATGTGTTGTTATGAGATTCATTTAATTGGATCTATCATGTGTTGCCACCTAAATTGGTGCTTAGCACCAGTAATGATGAATAGTACTACTCGTAGTGAAAGATAATACCACTGAATGGTCATTGCAGAATGTCCCTTCTAGTAAATGGCTAATTTCTGTGAAAATAAGCAAAGGAATGGTTATATTGACACCTCGTTCTGTCATAAATCTACTGCATTTTAATTACATTAATATCCCTAACTTTTACTCATTATTACTTTTTTTTATCATCTTTTTTATTACCAACCTTCATTAAATAGTACATTGTGACATCGCTTCCATCCAAAAAATCTTCTAATATGGTGTAAAAAGATTTTAATTTTTCCTTGTATTTTTTAAATGAGAAAAAAATAACAAATGTGTATAGTTAGCTATCATTTTAAACAAAGTTATTAGAATTTTTGGATGAAAATCCACAGATTGTGCTAGATAAAAATTAGATGAAAAAGATTAACGACATAGGTTAGACAAGGTTAAGAACTTGAGCCCTTGTCGCGAAGATTAAAATCTTGATTTCTATACAAGTTAAAGTCAACAAGTCAAACTGTTCCTATTAGAACTATCTTGAATAGTCGACCTTGAACAATTGAAAATGTCATAATTAGTCGAAATTTGTATACTAGCATGCCAGTCAATCGTCTCACAAAAATTAATACTCAAAACTTTCGAATGGCACGTAAAATATGTCAACAAAAAGGGTATAATTGACATTAACATATAAAAGAGGCAATTTTACTAATTTCCCCAAATAGTGGCCATTTTCCTTCTTTTTTTTTTTTCTCTAAAAAAGGAGCCAGAAAAAATGAGAAGTTAAAATGTTTTACGGTCCCATTCACTCCTGTTTCACCAAATGAGCTTGTGGGATAACCATAGAAGGCATCATCAAGGCACTGTGCGAATGCCGATTTGCCAAATACCAAGCCCAAATAAGATACCAGTTAATCTCCTAGAAAAGCAAGTGAACCAAATAGCATAAATTGATACCTAATTCTAATCAATCACACAAGATCTCGGCTTGATTTGGACAGAATCTTGTAGAAAGCAACAAAACTTCATAACGAAGAGCATTAGAGCAAGAATTAAACATATGCCGATCTATCAATAACTTAGTAATGAGCTGCAAAAATTGAATTAAATGCAGGAATGATGCATATACATGGAACAAAATGCAGCATTCAACTACCTGGTCGCATCGTGCCAGCGGCGTTGAATGCAAGCCCTCACTAACTTTCCCCCAAAACAAAAAACACAAAATCTGGAAGTAAGAATTATTAAGTTTAGCATGCACAGCTCATAACTCCTCAGTAGGACAAAACACTTAAGCCAGAGGTCCACTCGAGGAAAAGAGTCCAAACACGGGGCATCAGAATGCAATAATGGGAACAGCGCCAGTAAAAAAATTGAATTCCTGAATATCAGTTTTCATGCACCAACTAAATTATAATAAAGATTCAAATTAGCACAAGAAACTAAGTTCTTAAATAAAATTTGAAAAAAAAAAACTGTTTCATGGGTCTTGAGAAGATATCACGAGATCACTCAGAAATGGCTTAGACAGGCTAACACTAATGCAAGTCCTCACTGAATCTCGCACCTCAAAAAGACGCAATTATCTCAAAGAACAATCTAGCATACCAAAAAGATTATGTGAAGAGCTAGCTCAATTTGATCGGATGGAACCAAATAACAATGTTAATCGTTCACGAATGCCTGCTTCAAAATGTTTGGCATCACAAATGAAAATACATATTTGTCAAACCTAAGGTGTAAATGATGCCAATTTAGCAAGTCGGCAAGGGACTCTAACATACTACATCTTGACTAAGTTGCAGGACTTCCAATGAAGGCCAGAAATTACTTTTGATTGACAATTTATAAAATTAATTCCCATATTCATACCATCTGAAATGGATACCCTAGGCCCTGGAATTGGTAATTTCAATATTCATTCCATCTGAAATGGATATCCTAGACCATGGAATTGGTTTCTCCCCAACAGTTAAATCTCACCATTTTCAACCATCCATGATCAAGCTGATACGTAAGATGCATTCATCAAATAATGAAGTAAAAAATAAAAAAATGGGGCAAAGGTTTCAGAATTACACTTACAACCAATAAAGACCACACGAATGTGTTGCACCTAAATTATAATAGAGTGAAATAATTTTCTTGCAAATCCAAACCAGATATGGACAATGGAAGCCAGCATCAAATATCAAATATGCATAGAAGCAAATCAAGATTACAGAAGAGCAGTTCCAGAACCTCAGCTTTTGTATAAAATCAAAATTATTTCTAAGCACACAATACATGCATTTGAACTCATAATGATCACAAATAAAAAACTACAAGTTATGAACATAAAACTAATTCTACAAGTCTTATAAAAGAACCGTGAAATCATAAAACAAAGGTAAGAACGCCAAACTTTAGCCTATACACATTTTACTTCCGATTTTACAAAACAGAATCATCACACATTATACTAGTATAGTCTACCCTCCAAAGAATGAGAAAAACCCACGTTTCTTGGGTTCCTCCTCCATCATCACAGCCTTCATACTATCCTGCTCCACCAACCTCCACGCAGCCTGTTCAAATGCCAGCCCTGCTAAAGCAGGCGGTTTATTCAAAACCAAGGGATGCCCTCTATTCGTACTCCTAATCACCTCAGTATCTTCGGGGATAACCCCCAACAAAGGCAATCCCAACATTTCCTGAACATCCAAAACCGACATCATATCCTCCCCCTTTATCATATCCGTCCTTACCCGGTTCACAATCATTTTAATATCCCTAATGCCATCACATTCCAATAACCCCGTGACCCTATCCGCATCGCGGAGGCTAGTAATATCCGGCGTGGTCACTAAAACCGCTTCATTGGCGGGAGTAATCGCAGTAATAAACCCAGCATCAATCCCAGCCGGACAGTCAATAATTATAAAATCCGGCGCCCCCTCTTCACGAGCCTTAAGGGCTTCAACAAGCCAAATCAATGCCTTTCCCCCGAATCCAAGTGGGAGCTTCGACCTAGGCTTGGAAATACATAAAAGCTCAAAATTAGACCATCTCTTATCTCTTACTAGTGCCTGGTCAAGACGGCAATCCCCATTAAGTACCTCAACAACAGTATAATTCACTCTATTCTCAAGGCCTAGTAGGAGATCCAGGTTGCGAAGCCCAACATCGGCGTCAATGGCGACGACTGAAAATCCAAGCCGTGCGAGAGAGAGGCCGATATTGGCCGTGGTTGTGGTTTTGCCAACGCCACCCTTGCCGGAGGTGATAACCACCACTCTGGGGGTATCCCCCGCCAGCTGGGGCTTGCGATTGTACTGGAGGAGAGAGTGAATTGTAATGGGTTTGAATTTTGTACGAGGTTTTGAAGAAAAGCGGTGGAAGTACAGAGAGGCAGGTTTGGGGTTAGCGAGGGGTTGCAGAGATATCATTGCCTTTCGAGGATCTAATACTGTGTGTGTTGATAGTGCCGGAGATGTATACTATAATAGGAAACTTATGGTGTGTTTGGTAGATGGATATTAGATAGAGGAAGGGCCAATTTGGCATTACTTTTAAAAAGTCAAAAAGAACTTTTAAGACTCAAAAGCTTTTTTGGACATGGTGACTAATTTTATGAAAGTGTTTTTTTTTTTATAATTAGAAGATATTTTAGAGAAAGCATATTCAACATAGCTTCCTCTAAAAGCACTTTTGGAATAAAAAACTTTTTTAAAAATTAGTTTTTAAATAAAAATAAATTCTTATAAAAATTCTTCTACATAAAGCAAAAGTAAAAGCAAGAGACTTGCCAAACGGGTTAGAATTGCTTTTAGAAGGGTTTTTCGTGACAATATTAACTCTTGTTTGATGGACTTATTTAGCAAAATAATTTTTTGAATAGTGAACTGTTGGAGAATGTTTGATTAAAAAATGGGAAAAAAAAAATAGATTACGTTCAAAATATTTTATTGCTGTTTAAAACAGGGGCTTATTCTTCTTCTAAATAATTTTATTAGAACACTTTTTTGGTTTTTTGAGAATTATATTTTGGTCTGTTGGGTGGATATTAAAAATCAAATTTTTAAAGATAAAATGTATGATTGAAAAATTGTGAATCCATAAAATATGTGGTTAAAATTAATTATTAACTTTGATAAAAATTTAAATTTAATCCTTACCAAATATAAGCTAAGCCCTTGTTTGACTACCATTTTCTATGAAAAATTGAATTTTGAATAGTAATTTTTAAGAGAGGGTGTGGTTAAAAAGTGGTGAAAATTTTTGAATTTACGTTGGGTGAATGTGCACTTAAAAATAAGTATTAAAAAAAATTGAAAAAATGATTGTCAAGGGACCAAGTATTTATTTAGTATAATAAATTACACTGAGCAAGTGAAGTTTCAGAGTTGACACGAACATTCGAAGGTTGAGGAGCATAGAATGTGAAGAATTGATATGTAATATCAAACAAGAATATTTTGAAATGTTAATTCTGCACTTCTTTTTAACAGTTGACGAATTCACAGTAATAAGGGAATTAAACATTTTACACCAATCCACGTCTACAACAAATAAATTGCCTAAGCTTTTGCATGCCCAGATATTGTGCACAGGATGAGTGGGAAAACAAGACAATATCAGATAATACGTTGTGAGTTCTGCCTCAGCGGTGCTTCAGCATCCCGTCGCTGCTGCTGCTGAGTCATCTCTTCATCCTGATTTTCCATTTCTGAACTACTTGATGGTTTATCACCAGAAGAAATAAGGTTCTTGAACCAACTAGCTTGGAGTCTAGGAGATCCTCCTCTATTAGAGTTGCTCGGGGACTCTGCATTCAGAAGTGAATTGTTGGAAGCAACTCCAGCAAGAAACCGATACGCCACTCTGCTAGCAGTTACAATCTCAGTTTTAGCTTGCCTAAACTGCAACACCACCAGAATTGGTCAGATATAAAATGTATACGATCGAAAACCAGTCAAACAGAGAAGATTGACCAGACAATACAGATGGAAAAACCCACAAGAATGGAGAAGAGTAAAATGTCGGATTGTGTAGAGCCTACTTATTACTGTTCACTTGTCTCCTCGACTAATAATCTACCTACCTTTCTACACTATTAGAAAAAACCCAAAAGAATATATATAACATTCATCACTTTTTATTAGGTAACCATAGTTTCCTACACTACATCAAGGAATACGAGGTCATCTTTGTAACTCAGGGAGACAGAGAGAAAGGTGTTCGATCTCCACTGTAAACTTCGTGTTCTCCATAACATGCAATTGCAAGTGGATATAACTCTCACGTTGAGGTTGAAAGCCAATGAATCTGTATTTGCTTTGCATTTTTCTGATTTCTGGTTGCTTTCTATTGCTCTCATTGGGATTGGGATTGGGATTGGGATTAGAGCTAAATGCTGACATAGGCAGGGATCGGATGTCCCTCGACTATGTACAAATTTGCAAAGAACGGCAGTTTATGGTTTCTGTAAACATTCAAATTTCCAGCTCACTTTGCAGGATCACCTAGTATACAATACTTGAACCGTTGATACAAAGTCCAGCAGCTTATAATCATTTCTTTCCACCCATTTTTCACATTGGGGTCGAGGGCAAGACAGTTGATTGTGTCAGGTATAAGTCAGGAATAATGATTTTACTGCACAACTTTCAATTAATTTTAAAAAAATTTCAAGCGAAGGACAATGTGTTCTAGGAAAATAAATACTATAACCCTTACTCGATAAGCTGTGCTTTCTGCTATTTCAGCAGCAGTATCACCAGCGTGTGCAAACCTGTTCACCCAACCTGTCATGAACTCATAAGAACATAATATAGCGCATGGTAAGTTGCAAAATATTAAATAAAGGGACAGTGCAAAAAATGTCTCTGTCATCACCATTCTAAAATTAAAATGGTAAAAAATAAAATTTACAGTACATTATCAAATTTATGCATAAACTCCAACATACAATCTTTCTCCAGGTCTGCAGCAAATTATCCTCTAGCTCTAAAAATTCTAGACACGCTTCTACAAGAATAAATCACACTAGGTATTCAATTCACATAAAACACAAGAAAACTCATTAATTAACTTCGAACCCGATTCTAAGCTAAATGAATCTAGCTCAAGAAGCTTAGCAACAGCTGCAACAGAAACATCATTCATATTTTATTTTCACCCAAAAGAACAAGGAGATATAATATAGGCACAATGATAAAATTCACAATTGTAATTAGAAATATTTAGTTTAGGTCTTATTAAGTTTACAAGTCATGTTAAGATCTACAAGTTGAGTTAAAAGTAAAAATATTCGTATTACTCGGGAATATTTGCTAAAGTTGCTTTAGGATGTCATGTCACTGGAACTCATAAATAGATATGATATCCTCACAAAACAAAGAAGATTACAAAATCGTACTTCTTCCCAGAGCATTAAGGATTATTATGATGATGTGAAGAATTCCAACCCAGGAAATGGTCCCTAAATTTCTTTAATTTCCATCATTATTCTTTTTCATGTTTAGCAAGTTCAACAAGAAACCTTCAAACAGATTTACTTTAGTTCCCACGTCTCAGATATAAGTCCAACTAATTTTCTCCTCATCGACCTCCCAAGAAGCCTTAAAACCTTAAAGTAAATTAGATCAATCCCCATATTATTTCTCGTCTCTAACCCAGCCTTCCTACACAGAAAGTTTTTTAGCCTACTGTTTTGCTACTTTTCAAAACCAAATCTCATAAGGTAGACAAACTCAAATCAGCAATTAGCACCACTAGTTTACCAATCTTCTTAAGTTTCACTTAGCCACAATCCACTTAACTTCTTTGATTCCATAGCAATATATATCTCGACATATCATCACTTTTCTTTCAAAGACAAATAAATGTTTGTGCATCTGCAACGTCAGACATTAGCAAACAATGTGAGACTAAAACCTGAATAATATTTCTACTCCTTTGTAGATGATAGATTAGAGCATCATTATCTATTATAAAATATCCAATAATAACAATATGAACAGTTGGCTACAATTTTAAGGGTGAAGGACTGATAGTCTTCACTCATGAGTAATCCTAAGTACGATTGTAAGCTACATAAATATAAAATTGTTCTATAAATTTAACGTGTCTTTAATAGAGAGACGAAATCCCAGACTCAACAAGCTTGTCCAAGCTACAAAGATGACTCCCACCCTGCCTTGTGACTATTGAGCCTCCAGAACCGAAGCAAGTATAAAGTTCAGAGGGCATTATTCGGAATGGCCCAACTTAAGGCGAATATGGGTTTATATTGCATATTTCCCAGCAAGCTATAAATCGGCAGGAAGAAAACTATTATCTGACCTTTTTGGAACAAGACCTTACTAGATGAATCACAACTTGGGGGGGGGGGGGGGGTGTGTCAAACAGCCTACATATTTATAGTTAAGACTTAAGTATATGTTGTGCGTGCGGAGAAAAAGATACAAAGATTGCAATTACCAGGAAGCTTTGGCACACCAAGTCTTTCACAAAATTCATCACAGAAATGATTGCAATTTTTTGATAACAAATCATAAGAGTGTCCAGGCCACTCTCTACTAAGTTCCCTCAGGATCTGATTAACCTTGAAGATAGAAAAGGTAGTTTCTCCAAGTTTGATGCTTTCACGGAATGTATACATTGGATTCTTCGTATATGGGCAGCTAAAAACTCCAGTTCCTTGCTCACAGTACCCAAAGGACCATTCGTCATCTCCATAAATCTGTTGATGTGTAAATCATCTAAACATAAGAGCATTACATATAACACCTAGACATTTAATATTCAAGAGGTTCAATATATTTTTCGAAAACCCACACCTAACAACCTAAAATCGCATAAATGTCAAACGATCAGCGTTGGATTGGACAGGGGCAGTACTGAGCTGTAGTCCAGTGCTGCCCAAGCACATGTCCAGTAAAAACATCCAATTAAATGAATAAAAGTTTATTATACAGTCCATACCCCCACTAACAATCAACTAGGCCAGCCTAATTTAATCAGTTTTTTAACTTTTTTGGCCCAATTGTTTGTTTCATTTTTAGCCCATAACAACATCAACCCAGTTTTCATCCTTTATTTTCTTCCTCCTTCCCGTCAATTAGAAACAATTGAAAACCAATTTGAAATACCCAAATCCTTTTTAACCCTAAATCTTTCCCCTAGCCACCCACCCACCACAGCACCATGTAGATTTGATTTCTGGATTGAAGGATCAAGTCGAGTCTCTTCATAAGGAGCTTAGTTTGATGAAAGCGTTTCTCAAGGACTCCAAGGAGCGTAATGAATTAGAATATGTAAGTCAGCATGGTTGCTTATGAAGCTGAGGATATTATTGACACATTTGTTGTCAAGGAAGCATCTAAAAAAGGGAGTGTGAAAAAAAATGATCCTTGTATTTGGTAACAAAAATCTTCTTAATGTTGTGAAAGAAATTGAAAAGACAAAAGTGAAGGAGTTTTATGATAACAAAATGTTTGGAATTGAAAGCCTACAAAATGAAGAGCCTCTTGTGGAGGAAGAAAATGTTGTGGGCTTTGATGAGGAGGCTAGAACCATTATTGATCGCCTCACTAAAGGGCCAGAGCAGCTGGAAGTTGTAACAGTTATCACTATGGTTTCTTGATCAAAATTTATTTTAGAGGCTCTGGTTTGTTTATTTTCGAAAGCATGCAAAAAGGTTCAATTCATTAACTCTTACATTAGCTTTTTGAAAAAGTTCTGCCCTGTAACGTTATATTACGAAATTTTTTTCTTATATATGAATTTTATTCGTACATTGACTTTTTAAAAACTTTTGCCCCTGTGACGATAATTCCTAGCTCCGTCTGCAAACGATATGCTATATGGATGCAAGCAAACATACATAATGCAAAACTCAAGGGAGCATTTATACAAGGAAACTCAAATCTCAGTTATGCATCTTTGATGAGGACCCTTTTATAATGTAAAATTACTGTTCCTTCATCAAATTGTACAAGCAAATCGAAAAATGATGGCTACTGAGTGCTATCTTGTACGGGTTGCAGGTTAATATACATGTTGTAACTCTATTATTTCAATACAGAAATATATTCGCTTCGCAAAAGTGGATGTAGGCCTACTATCAAACCAGGTAAACTTATGTGTTTTCTCTCTTGCTCTCTCTTTGCGATTCTGTACAATTCATCAATATTTTAGCATGTAGCACAACTATTATCAAAGTGCATGTTTACGATGTCAGGGTTTCTTCAGTGAAGTTCGACTAAATTGGAAATTTCAATTAGGGCAGAGGGCATGAGGAAGGTCATACGGAAAGAAATCTAAAAGGCATGGATGATAGAGGTTGGCAGGAACTTGAAGCGAAGGTTGTGGTGTATAAAAACAAAGGGTTAGGATCTCATTTCTACAATTTGAAAGATGATGAGTATTTGGGGTCATTTGAGTTTTGTTGAGTGTGGTGGTAAGCAAATCTTACTTTTTATTTTTCTTCACTAAGTACTATAAAAACAAAATTTTATATCTCATTGCTACAAATTGAAAGTTGATGAGTAACTTGGGGATATTTATGTCATTTGTGTTTTGTTCAGTGTGGTGGTAAGCAAATCTTAACTTCTTTTTATTTTTCTTAATAAAGAGAAGCTGCAAAGTATAACTGAGTATATTAGGAGAATTCTCTCAGTATTCATGAAAACATAAGATACACCATTATCCAAACACCCACAACAAAACGGTGGAGCAGAAAAAAAGAATTGACCCCTTGCAGAAATATGTCAAAGTATGCTACACGCAAATAATGTGCCGAAAGGCTTTGGGCGGAGTGTATGAGGACAACAACGCATATAACCAATAGGCTATCACAACCGAAGCTAGGGTTGATGTCGCCATTTGAGAAACTATGAAAACTAAGCCCACAGTTGGTCAGTTTAGAGTATTCAACTGCGTATGTTATTGTGTTTGTGCCTAATCACTTAATGAGCAAGTTTAACGAAAAGGATGGAGATGTTGAGACCGTACAATTGATCGTTGTTACACATCAAGGAATATTGTGTTTGATGAAGCATCTTCTTGGTAGACATTGCAGAGGTTGGAGCTGTTAATTTAAAGGAAATGGAAGATAAATTATAAGATGAGATCACAAAAGCAAAACTAAACCCTACAGAAACAAAACATACACAAGAATCAAGTGATGAGGATTTTACTGGCACAATATAAAATCCTTGACAGATGGATATACACCGAACAACACCAAAAGAGATAAGGTTGATTCAATAAGAGGAGGTTAAGGTACAAACAAGTCCACAACCACAGTTCAGAAAATTGAACCAGATAGAGGAAACCAAATCCTAAGTATGCTAACGTAACAGTAGAAGAATATGAGAGTGCCAAAGAGACAAAGACCTTTAAAGAAGCGATCCAAACAAGGAGTGGAGAAAGGCAAATGAAGAAAAGTTCATGGCTTTAAGGCAAAATGAGATTTAGGATTTAATGCTAAGGCCTGATGGAGTAAAGCCTATATCCTGCAAATGGGCATACAAAGTAAAGAGGCGTTCTGACGGATCAACCGCAAGATACAAAGCTCGACTAGTAGCTCGTAGATTCTCACAACAATATGGATAAACTATGATGAGACCTTTAGGCCGTAACAAGTCACTACAATACCATTGCTAATAGCATTTGCAACAAATCCTGAAAACTGTGGTAGATGGATGTAAAAAATGCATTTCTCCATGGAAAACTTTATCGAGACACATATATTGAGCAACCAAAGGGATTCGAAAATAAGAAAAAAACCCAGGATATATGCAAGCTAAAGAAAGCCCTCTTTAGGTTAAAACAGACACCAAGAGCATTGTATGATTAGATAGTCGATTTTTAGTTCAAAGCAAATACTCGATAACACTAGCAAACTCAGGCCTATTTGTCAAAGCAAAAAATGGAAAACTAACAATAGTGCAGTATATGTGGATAATCTCACCATTACTCGAGATGAAGAAGATGAAATCCAGCGAACTAGAAGAATACTATCAGTGAAATTTCAAATAAAAGAGCTCGGAGAATTAAATCATTTTTTGGGACTTGAGATGGAAAAAACAAAAGAAGGGTTATTCTTATGCTAGTATGCCAGATATCTCTTACAAAAGTTTGGGATTATTGATTGTAAATCGATATCAACACCAATCAAGATTAATTCCAAGCTCTGTAGATGAAGGCAAGGACTTAGAGAATGCAACCATGTTCCGACAGCTAGAGAAAGCTTAATCTACTTGATGTTGTTGCGACCAAACATTGCATACGCTGTTGGGATAGCATGCAGCTTTATGGAGAAGTCAAAGAAACAACACCTTGAAGTAGTGCAATGAATTTTAAGGTACATAAAAAGAACAATTGATTATGGAACCTTTTACAAGAAACATAAAGAATGTACGGTCATTGGCTATTGTGATGATGACTATGCTGGATGTCATGACATACTAAGATCGACAACTGGGTACATGTTCAATGTTAGGTCAGCTACAGTGTCAAGGTATAGTAAAAGACAACCGACTACATTTTTGTCAACTGTAAAGGCGGAATATAGAGGAGCGACAATGGTAGCTCAAGAAAATACATGGCTAATGCAGTAAATGAAGGACCAACATCAACCAACAAGCAATGTGGTGCAATTATATTGCAATAACCAATCAACCATTCGCATAGCAGAAAACTCAGCGTGCCATGCAATAGCTAAACATGTTGAAGTGCACTATCAGTTCGTCATAGAAAATGTGCTTGAAGGAGAGATTGACTTGAAGCACGTAAATACCGAGAAAAAGCAATAGACGTGTTAACGAAAGGACTCAGTGCTTCAAAATTCGAAGAGTTTCGAACACAATTGAAGATAGTAATAAGAGAAGAACTAAATCAAGGAGTCGGTGCTGAAGGGAAGACTTGAATATGCAGCACTGCCATTCACAGAATTTCAAGAGAAAGTTGTAAAGTGCAGCCAATCCTATTAGAAGTAGCTAGAAGTCTCTAAATTTTCTGCTCTCCACCACCAAAGCTAGAAGAATCTGGAGTTTGTAAGCTTTTAATTTTATGATGGAATTATCTAGATTTCAAAGCCATCAATACACACTACTATAAATATGGTCCATCACTTGCATTTTGAGATTGAAGAGAGAAAGAAAGTAAGAAAGAAATGAGCAGAGAAGAAGAGTTGAGAAAATGAATCAGTGTTGTCTTCCTTTCGTAACTAATATTATAGTGCTTAGTGGTCATGGTGTGTCTATCCACATTGTGTAATTCTATTTTGCTAATAAAATCATTTCCTTTTGTGTTTAAACTCTACATTTAGGCTCCAAGTTAAGAACTGCTATTTGTGCTTTTCCATTTTGTTACCTTCAATTCAATCAGTCTCGTGTTCATTCTATTTCTTTTTTTCTTTTGTTTTTAAATCCATTTCTCCGTCTCTCTCCTTTCTTGTCCTTTGTTCGGGCTTTACATGGGTTGGGTGATCATGGCAGGGCCTATTCCATCTGTTAGATTGCTCAAACCAAATCCCATGGACCAAACCTTAATCTAGAAAACCAATGTCATCCTCTAGAAATGCAGCTATGGGCAATAATAAAGCAAACTACTTTAAAGGTTGGACTCCATGTCCATTTTAAATAAAATCCTTCTCAGGAAATGTCAATAAGCTCAACTATGCTACCAAATGAAAACATAGAAAGCCCTGATTTCTTTGCCGATATATAAATCTCATTGCTAAAATCAAGGGAACATGGAGTTATAAGAAGCAGTCCACCACCAATTAGGCAAAGGTTTTCCAAACCAAAAAGTTTGAATATAAATAAGACCAAAGAAGCTGGACTGCACATATTTAAACCACAATGTCATAGTATGTTGGATGCAGCGATTGGAAAACAGGTGCATCACCAGTGCAAACTTCGATTGCAAAATTGAATGCAATTCAAGTTCATTTGAAAGCTCTAGTGCTAAAAAGGAGAGGCAAGGAGTTCTTTGGAAGAGATTGAAACGGGGATGAACCATTCTTTGGGAAAGTCCAAAACTAAGTTCCTGTATGTCCAGGCAATGACACAAACGTCACAAAATTTAGGCATGAAACTGTGACTATGTCTGCCTGTGTGTTAGACAAAATTTAAATATAAACACAAAACAAATTTCTTCAACTAGATATCAAAATAAGAAACCCTGTGTTCAAAATATTCTCCTATACTAGAAACCAATAAAAGAACTTAAAAGGGGGAAAAGAAAGAAACCGTAATATAAACATATAAAACAAAAACCTAAAGTGTTCGCACAGAGAAAATTAAAGTGAAAAAAAAAATCCAGACGACACTAAAATCCTAGATCTAATTCCCATAATACCTAGAAGAAATAAGAAAATACAGAAACGATAAATACAAAACTGAAGAAATTATTAGTAGATGTATATAATTAAGAGGAATAATTGGAAACCTGAACGGCGCTGTGGAAGATGCCACCTAGACCAATACCGTCCTTGAAGATCTTATTGATCTGCATAATTGTATTATTGGTCTTATCAGAACCACTATTCGTCACATCATATACATGGAGGATCACCTCCGTCATCCTCGATCCCACAATTACCACAAACACTCTCAATTCAAAACCCTAACCCCCTATTCTCCGTCTCGCTCCCTCCGTAACAAATTTCCTACACTTAACCCTTAATCGAAATGAAAAAGTGAATTACTGCACTGGTTCTAGAAGATTACTGCTAGAAATCAAATTAAGGAATAAAAGCACTCATTGCGAAGGGTGAGAGGAATCATAATCGTTTCTTGGCGCTTATGGTATTTTTGTAGTTTTTCCAGATTTACACGGATGCGGGTGAAATGAAATCAGTGGAACTAGATTATTTGTGAAAATAGTTCTGATCAGAATTAAAATATTTCTTAAAATTTAAAAATATTAAACGTCCAATATACCCTCAAAGCAAAATAAAACAAGACAAATCAAATTAATTAAGTCCACCCTTTTTAAAAAATTACATTAACATTTTGAATTTTATATAAATTTACTTAAATAGACAAAAATAAAATTAAATAAAATACATCATCAATTAATATTTATTCTCTTTAAATGCTTTTGAATCTTCTAAATTTTTTTAGATCTCACGTTTAACTAAAACTATCACTCCGTTTAGAGAATTAAGCATGTGAGTATGCTTACACTTTGGTTTGAATAGAGTCTTCAATTAAACTTGAACATCAAATGGTGTTAGTAATGTTAAAACAAAGGGAAAACAGGTGATAAAAATATTAAGGTATGAGTTTCTGATGAGATCCATGGTACGAGAACTAACGAGGACAATGATCTTTTTTATCGTGGAGGAATGTCCAATTACTAGGTCACGAGCAAATAAAGTCAAAAAATTCATGGGATTATGTATTCAAGGTACAGTAGATAAAACATCGACTATAAAAAGCAAAATGACAAATTTCATATTGGATATGGAGGACGAAACAAGTTTCAAGCAGCGAATGAGGGAATTGAAGTGAAAACATATGCGACCACATAGGGTAACTAAGCATGTTGTCGCATAGCCTCTTACCGAAACTTAGTTGAAGGTTGATAACTGACCTATGCGATTGCATGCCATTAGCCCATGTGGCCGTATAATTCAAAAATGTGAAGTGATTTTTCAAATTTCGCCTAGAATTATATTTTTGTTAAATCTCTTGTATAGTATCTTTTAAGGCTTAATTTCGTTTTTAGTTAGGTTTTATGGGTTCCATATAAATAGGATTCATTTCATTTATTGTAAAACTCATGCAATTTGAGAGATATTATTGCGAGACTTATTGCTTTCTTCTCGTCTTTTATTGAATTAATTTCGAACTTATCAAGAATTAAAATCTTATGACGTTCAACAATTTAAGTAAGATTCATAAGTTTTGTGATTACGAAGTCAAGATGTTGTTGTCGATTGTCTTGATTTTTGGGTTCAATAATTTATTGGGTCGAACTTTTCAAACGTTGATTCTTGCCTTTTTTGGGTTTGATCTATCTGTTGTGAGTTTCATAACTTCAATTGTTATGTGAGTTCACATCAAAAAATACTTTCTTGAATTTATCCTTGGCGTTTCCATTCAAAGTTCAAAATCCTAAATCTTACTTCTTTAGGTGCTAAATTGCTAGGATTTGAATATGTTAAGGACATGTATGTTGAACTACGGTTAAATTGAAATCTCAAAGTTTTGATTATAACAAACAAGTTAGTCTTATTTACTAACGAGTTGATTTCAAGTAATTATAGTCTTTCAAACGCGTACAAAGGAAAATTGATCGATGGTGTCAAAAGACCAAAAGCTATCATCACAAATCGAAATCTTAAAAGAAGTCAAGTTCGAAGCCACATTCAAGATATGAAGAGCCAAACATCGAAGCAAGATCAAATACTCGTTCTTAGCTAAGAATGTAATGGTACAAACACTTTTGATATATGACATGAATGACAATGAGCTCAAAATCTTTCCATGCATTAAAAACAACTTAGTGCATTAAAAAGCGATGATTTGATCAAATGAAAAATGAATTTTAAAAATAACTCTTGAACTTGTAAAATATTTTTATCTTGAAAAGTTTGTGTAAAATGCTCTCCCAAAGATCATATTTTTTGAAAACTCTCAAAGCAGAAGAAACAACATGTAAGGAAGCACCAAACTGACCGGGGCCGGTCGAGCAGCCAAAGGCGGCGGTCGACCGAAAAACTCCAATGATCCAAAATTTAATAGTTCTGACCTCTGATTTTTTTGTACAAACGGTCATATTGGTCGTCCAGGAATTACCGATCGACCAGATCGATCATACGGTTTGACAGAAAAATTGAAGTTTTTCATTTCTATAAATACCAACTCACTTATCATTTATTATAAGAACTTTAGAGCATTCAATTGAGATTCTTGTGAGCTAACATTGCATTGATATCTTATCTTATTTATTATTATCAAATCATTCTTGTTTTGAAAAACTTTTGATTGATCACAAGTTTGAAAATCATTTCATTCATCAAAGTTTTTCAAATCTAACTCTTGAGATTTATTCATTGTTATATTTTAAAGAGTTAGCATGCTTCTCTTCTTATACTTAACTTTGAATCTATCATTCATTAAGAGAATATTTCATTTGTAAATTCATTTAAATTGTGAGTCGTGTTAAGATCCCGGAAAGCTTAATGTTGTAAAAGGATCAGTGCGACTTATTTGTAAGTCATCGAAAACTTTGTAAATGGTTATATTGCACCATAAGTCAATCAATATAGTGAAAAAAGCTTTGCTCGTGAGTTATGATGGAGAGCTTTGTAACGGGAGACGTAGATCGTGTTTGGGATTGAACCTCCATAACTACATCGTTTACATTCTATTCAATTTTTACTTACCGTCTTTATATTGCTCAAAGTGCTCGTGCTTAATTATCTTTGTATTTGTGCATATTTGTTGAATTGATATAATTGCTAGTATATTGTTTAAGGCTTGAATTTATTTTAGAAATAGTTTTAAAAATTAATGCACCCCCTATTGGTTAGTTATTTTTGGGCTTTCGATGTATACTAATGACCCAAATTTTTCTAATATATATGAATCATGTGACAAATGTGCTATAGAGAGATTCTTTAGACATGATAGACATTTATTTTTCGCAATAGAAGTCATCGTATTAGGTGACGTTAGGTGCGGGTTACTGTGAAGGGATACTATTGCCTGTTGCTAGATCTAGGAATTTCTTATTAATTATTTGCTTTGAATTATTTGTGAATTTGAAGCCAATTATTTTTGTCATTATTAGAATTGCACGTGACTTTAGGAAAGTTTTTTGTTCGACTATTCTGTGTGAATTGTGTCTGTACTTTGCTTGTGATCGTCGTTGTTTACATTTTGTAATTTGTACATTTTTTGTAAAAATGAAAATACGTTTTGAGTTGCGCTTTTTCAATGAAAAATGTGATTTTTCAATTTGGCAAAATGAAAAGATTTTTCATAAAAAAATTTTATGGCAAATGTAGGTCTAACGCAAGTACGAAAAATAAGATATATTTTAATTGCGGTAAATTTAAATATGGTGAAATGTGCTGTCCTAGAAATGATAATAAAAGAAAAGATAAGGAGAAATGTGAGACGAATATGGTTATAGGGTCGAGTGATGACCCAATGAGGTTTACTGAGAGTAAACTTAGNAAGTAAACATAGTTACTGCATATGCATCTGTGTATAATCATTTATGTATATGTGTGATTGCTTATTTCTGTTATATAATTATATGTTGCATTTCAATGTGTTTGATATGTACACTTGCATGAATTTGAGAGCTATCTGATTACTTGGTGTAATTGTTTACATGTATAGTAGGTTGAGATGCATTAATAGTATGTGTGGTGTGTGTCTATTGGTGATGTATAGTATAGATGCCTAGGGGCACATTTGTGGTTTGTACCGGGGATGTAGACATTGGATCATGAGTCGAGATGTGAATAAATGTTGGAGTCCTTTATCTATGAAGACCTTGTACAGGTAGAGTGTGAGAGCTGCACTTCTATCACTTCTATTAGGTGGAGATCCATTATCTATTTAGGTTGGGAGAAGTGATGTGGTGATAGAGGATTATCCCAATGAGCTAGGATCTATAAAGGTCTACTAGTTAGACATTAATTGAGTGATCAGTCTAGTGAGCATGGTGGGCAATGAGGTGAGATATGTTTTCTCAAGGTGTGAACAACACAGAATGGGATAGGATAAGTGTGGTGAGATCGTTTCGTGTGGTCATTTATGCATTTGTTGCATAAGTATTGGCTGCTTGATTGATTAACTTTGTGTATCTATTGTTCTGTGTGAACGTTCCTTTTTCAAAAGATTTGTGTTATCATATATGATATCTCCATCGCATGTTTATTTGATTTTGATTGATTACTGTGATTATCTACTTCTACTTGAGTATTTGTTTGTGACCTTAGTCCTAGTGAGTACATGAAGCATGTATGGTATGTGTTTTGGGTCCGAAACATGAGGTAAAGTCTATGATTCCAATTTTATAGGTTGCCTTGATTGTGCAAATATTAACCTTGTGTTTTGATTGCTTGCAGATTGATTGGGTATCGAAGTGGAGATTTGTTGGATTTTGATACCTAATGAATTTCGAGCGATGATATAAACGTTAGATTAAATTATTACCAACAACCAAGTCCAAAGGCTCAACCTGAAAACTACGTAGGAAGTTGGAAGTAACTTAAACAATTAATGTTGCTCATAACCCATATATATTACCTCTTGAATGGTTTTAAATCTCAGCCCCTTTTAACATCTTTTATTGGTCCAACTAAAGCCTAACATAACCTATATATATGGTATCTTTGCCATAGCCGAAGTGTGTGTGATTTGTGTGTTGGAAGGAGAAAACCCAGTAGCTAGCTTGGAGAGAAAAAACCAATGGCTTTCTTTGTGTTTTGGTCTCCATCTCGTGTTTCTTCCATTGTTTATCTCGTGCCTTTGTTGCTTACAAATCATCACTATTATCCTATCTTTTGTAGGTGAGATTAAGGAGCAGTCGAGGTGAATATATTGGTTGTGGGTTAGAGTAGTCATGGCAATGGGCCTAGCCGAGCTAACTCGGCCCTTAAACCCCACGATCTCGGCTCGGCTCGGCTCTGTTCATGAGCTCACGAGCCGAGCCACGAGCTCATAAGCTTTTTGATTTTATTTATTTTATAACTTTTTCACTTTTTTTTTTATTTTTCACGAGCCCACGAGTCGAGCCTTCGAGCACACTTGCCACTAGGCTCGTGAAATGACGAGCGGCTCATGGCTCGTGTTTTAACGAGCCGAGCGACTGAGTAAACAAGCCACTCGGCTCTTTTGACATCTCTAGGTTAGAGCCATTTGATTGATTGTTTGGTAAAGAAAGATAACATGAAATTAAGCCCAGAAAACACTATTTTGACAATCCTTGGAGCAAGCTTCCGCGACATGAACAGTCCATTTGATCGGAAAAATCAGGAAACGGGCCAAAAGCAGACATGTTAAAGCTTAAACCCCTTAAAATGTGAACTTGGAAAAAATCGGCAATTCGATGTGTCCATGTGAACATTTTGATCCAGAACCTGTTTTCACGATTTTCCATGTTGGTTTTGCCTTCAAAATTAAAATTTAAATATATATAATTCAAATATCTTTAAAGACAAGACAATAAATGCCTATAGCCCAAGAAATACGATTATTATTCAAATCTTCAATGATTTTCTTTAGAGAAAATTTCATATCTAAAAGATTAAGTATGATCTATTTCAAAATTAAGAAACAATGTTTAAAACTTCAAAAATCATATAGTAATTAAATTTTAATTATGAAATAATTAATTAAAAATATATTTTATCAATTAAATATATTAATGTCACAATTCTAAACAATTTTGTCACAAATTATCGAATTAATTGATGATTACAAATTATTTCATAATCACAAATAAATTTTTTTATAAGTTTCGATTTATTCATTTATCACAAATAAACAAATTTATAAGTCATAATTTATTTATCGATCATAAATCATAAATTTTATAAGTCGTGACTCAAATTTTTAGATTACATATTATTTATTGGTCTCAAATTATCAGTTACATATTATTTATTGGTTACGATCTCAATAATTGGTCACAAACACTCTTAATCTCATCACCTACCCCACCAAACCCCCGTTATTACAACTATCACCAGTTCACCATCATCGTTACATAATCACCATCAACACAACTTAAAAGCACCACCACCACCAACACGACCTAATAGCATAACACAGATGCACCGCCACCAACACAGACACAACCCAACAAACC
>CAIGRN010113885.1:0-10441 GCA_903798345.1 Fraxinus anomala | reverse complement strand
TTGGATATGATGTTTTTCTCACCGCCAAGAATAATTTACAATGAATAACGAATGTTGAAATCTCAAAATGATGAAAAGAATATGAAAAGCTAAGTGTTTGCTCAATGATCAACCTTGTAAATTCGTTCTGTGGCGTTTGGATATTTATATGTAGGTTAGGGAATGAATGGGCGAGACAAAAAGCCTTTAAAAAACTAAATAAAAATTTTTCGGAAGACACTGTCGCTCGAGCGAAGGGTAAGCGACAGGTTTTCGCTCGAGCTAAGCTCACACTTTGCTCGAGCTTAGGCTATGCAACATTCAAGCGATGAAATTTTTGTTTCTGATACTCAAGCAAAACCTTGGCGACAGTCTGGCGACAATCTACGCCATTTTTCCTTCTTTCCCATTCTCGAACTCTAGACCTAAAATATCATAAATTTGACTAATTGCACACTACTCATTGACTTTTTACAATATATCAACTTTAGTCATTTTTGTTCACAGACTTGCCAATTACATTAAATACCTAACAAGCTCCACATTTGACATTTTGTGACAAGATTATAATCTAAGTCAAGGTAGTAGTAAAATAAAATTACAAACTCAAAATAACTGACACAACCAACAACGATCTTGAACGAATTCTCCATTTCAGTTTTCATTACCTGCTTCCTGAAATAGTAAAATACCATGTATAAAATGTATATGAAACAGTATTAAGTATATGAATAGTTCAAGTAGTTCGCAGTGTAAAAGTGATTTAAACAGTTAATCATATGCTAAATTAAGACGTAATACCAATGCAATCCAACATATCAAAACAAAATATTGGTACTAGTACAACATCAAAACTTAATCTAGCAAAACGGAAAATATATCATATAATACCTTAGAGTCTAGTTTGTTTTAAGATACATCATGTTAAAGCAAAATAGATAGATACATCAAAAAAAATATCTACTCCCCATTTTTGATACAAAATAACAAGGGCTAACCTAGCAACTAAGCTGCATCATATGCATCGTCAGAATCAATCCTCTCCTCTAAAGCTGCACCATCAGCCCAGTGGCGACGAATCCATCGAAACCCACGCTGAATATATCCAACAGCACCCCAAAGCGTAGTAAACTCGGTAGTGTGTCGATCAACTATAACCCATAGTTATGTAAGATCTGCAATGATCCGAGTCTACTATTTGATCAGCACGAACATCTGTCCCATAAAAGCAATAGAAATGGGCAATGAGAACAGACGTAGAAGGTGGAACAGACTCGGCAAGAAGAGGAACTGATGTGGATGTCAAGAGAATATCAGCGGGCTGAGAAGTAGAAGAAGTATGAGGGAAATCAGATGGATCAATAGAGATAAGATCATCAAAAGGATCAGTCGGCACAGTCGGATCAACTGGCTCAGCGGGCTCAGAAGAAGCATGTGACCTACTCTAAGCAAAAGTAGTGGCCAATCGGTCGAGAAACCCTCCGAGGAACCCCCTCAGGAAAACTAATGACAAGTGCTGTCATAAGGCGAAAAATAAGGCAGGCATAAGGAAGTCTCACCCGAGTCCCCGTGACATGAAAGGCACGCAAAATCTGCTGACATATGAAAATGGGCAGATCAATAAAGTCGTCGTGTAATAGGGTGTACAAAAAATGAGCACTCTCCATAGGTAAAGAAGAGGTATGCGACACTAGCCACAAATTTGTGCACATAATGCGCAACAAAATATGGCGGTCAGTGGGTAGGAATCCAGTGCGCATCGCACCTGGACCACCCTCTAACGGTGTGTTGAACACCGTGGAACGGACTAGAGAGTCTGATGGAAGAATATCAACAGACGAATAAGGAAACAAAGGATGGATGACCCGATGAATATGTACTAGACTCGATATGACATCGGGTGTGATCTTAATAGTCCTACCCTTAAGAAAAATCATAAAATTCGAACCGCTAACATCATGAATGTTAGCGAAAAACTCCTAACTAGAAGACTAAGAGAAGGTGTCAACTCAACCAATAAAGGCTCCCAACCCCAAGAAGTGAAAATAGCAGCGAGGTTGGGAGATAGGTCACACATAATGACCTCGCACTCAAACAAGACGAGCCGTAATGAAAACTGCCACCCAAAAGTATCTTGGGCAATCGTAGAGATGAACCTAAACCTACTATAAGAAGTGGAGGTATCAGGTGTAGGAGCAGCAGTACGAGCTCTCTTAGGCGGCATCTGAAATGAGTAAAACCAATACATCAATACCACAATATGATAGACAAGAGATCCATGATGTGCATGAGATGCATGAATGCACGCAAAACGAGGTAAATATGGTAAAAGCAATGTGCCCTGGCATGAATGCACAGAATGATGTCTTGAAGTATTACAGTGGTGACATAACGTCACGTCGCGATGTAAACACCAAAACAATGTAAACCACAACAACACAGCTATACCAATCACAACTCAACAACAGCTCCAACTCTCAAAACAACCAACCTCAATCCAACTATAAAGACTATCCCAAACCCAAAATTAGCACCAAAATCGTTTTAAAAGTCCACCACATTCATAACTACAAATCACTAACTAATCCCACTCCAACCTTCGTCAACAACCAATCAAGATGAAGAAATGGAATGAAAAACAAAGAAAACCGTGCCAAAATGGTCCAATAATCCAATTTTCGGTGCAATATCGTGCCAAAGTAGATGATATTGTATGAGAATGATGAACCTATGTAGCACAACGCCATAAATCGAACCAAGAATGACAAAAAAATGAAAAATCCCAAAATAATTGCAAAAATGGAAAGAAACCAAGAGTTAAGGAATTTACCTCGTAACTTTGTTGATTCAATGAAATGACACCTCAATGAAGTGATTTGGGATGGTTAAAGTGTTGGGAAAGTAGAAATTTTATGTGGGTTAAAGAAATTTTGAGAGAAATCAAGAGAAAAAGTGGGAAAAATGCGTAAAACTCTAAAAACTAACGTTAAAATTCAAAAATACGGCATGTCGATCGAGCGAGAGTCGAGCGAAAAGCGAGCCAGCCAGCCTTTGCTTCTATTGCTCTTGCATGGCTAAGCGATAAGCTGGTGAAAACTCTTTGACAAAAATAATACTGAATTTTTGTAAATTAAGAAAAACATCACCCTTTTTCTTAATTAATTAAGCTCTGGACAACCAGATGAACTCAAACATACATGTGCTCACAAGGAAAGCATTATCACTAAAAATTTCCCACGTACTCAATCAAGTTCAAAATGGAGTAAAATGTATAAGAGACTTACGCGTGTAAAGTGCCACTATTTTCACTTGAACATGACTCCAAACCTTAAATTTGTAAGAAAGAACATGCGAACATCACTGTTAAATAAGGATTTTCCTCATTCATGAAAGTCAAACTTATACGATTTTTAGGACCTGAAAACTAGCTCAATTACATAAAAAAAATTCTTTTCTCCCCCCGAATTTAAACATATAATTTTTTATGTCGCTTTCTCAAATATTGCATCTTATGTGCAGACTCTTTTTCATTAAGCGACTAAATATTGCATCTTATGTGCAGATTCTTTATGTAACGAGCTTTGGCTAGTTAACCCAAGTCAGTTGATCATAGGCGCCAAGTTATGAGAAACCACTCGGGCTTAATTACTCGAATCAACTAGGCTTCGAACAAAAGTATAAGATGAACCAAACTATTATAATTTTTTTTATTTTAAAATAATATAGGGAGATGCATCATGAGCTAAGGTCATTTAAATATAGGTCAATTCACGTTCAAGGTCACCTTACCAACAGATAACTGATATCCTAAATCTCACACATGTGATTCAAACTCACTCACAACATCACGGTGGGTGCTGTGCGGATGGTACATGAAGAAACTTATACTCAATACTCCACATTAAACTGAACCAAGTAATGAAAATGACAGTATAGACCAGATGAATGCATACTTGGTCATAATGTTTAAGAGCACCATGAAATGTACGGATGGTACATGAAGAAACTTATACTCAATACTTCACATGCATGTACCAAAGAAACGAATCAAGGAGAAACATGGATGCTGTTATCTTTAAGAGTTTGATCAACCTCACGACCTTTTAGGTCGCTCTTTTTAACTCAAACCGTCTTAGAAGTAGAAGTGATTTTTGTTAACCAAGTCATTATCTTAATTAAGTGGCTAACTTGATTGGCGAGAAATTTAACCTTGCTAGTGAGATCCTGACTTTTACTTCTAGTCACGAGTTTACGACACCTAGGTTTTGTGTGTCCCAAAGCGCCACAATGGTGACAGGTAGGAATAGACCTAGATTCAAACATGCTCGGAGGTTGTTGTCGATATGTAGGACGAGTGATCCTACATTGTCTAGTAGGTCTTGATCGGAAGGCATTTGTGCCCTTGATTTTTGGATTAACAATATTTCGAGTTTTGTTAGTGGCCGGGACGAACGTGGTCTTAGATGTACTCGTAGTAGGATTACCATTATAAATGTATCCCAGACCATGTCTATTTTCAGTAGGCTTGTTCATACCCAACAGATTATCAAGTTTCTACGAACCGCTCATAAAGTATTGGAGTTGAGTATTGGATTTTTCAAAATCACTTGTTAAGGATTTAATTTTGGCTTCCAAGTTCTCATTAACAAGCTTCAACTCACTCACATTTTTGGTAGAGTCCTGAAGGTCACCTATGAGTTTTTCTTTCTCTCTTTCAAGATTATTAACCTGTTTCAATACAACTTTATTGACCTTTTTAATCTTAAAACTCTCCTCAAATAGTTCACGATAAGATTCGTGAATATCAGGTTCATCCTCAAATTTTTCACTCTCTTCATCACTTTCAACCTTATCAATCTCCTTATCAGATTCAATCGTAGCTATTGATATAAAGGCTATGAAATTTTGTTCATCCTCACCACTAGATGTATCACTCTGAGCACTCGAATTTGATTTATCATCACTGCTAAAGTCTTACATCTTTCTTTATTTGAACTTTTTTTCAAGTTAGGACATTTATTCCTATAGTGACCGTAACCCTGACACTCATATCATTTAACGGATTGAGTTTTCTTAATGGGAGTCCTAAAATTATTTTTCTCACGTCTATCTTTCGAAAATTTATTAGGGATTTTATTTTTCCGTTCTTGAGGCTTTCTCATAATCCTCATCACCTTCTGAAATTTTTTAACGAAATAAGTTATTTCGTCGTCCTTAAGAGTTTCAGCATTAGTTGATTCACTCTCTTCTTCTCAACAGTGTTCATGACTATAGATTTAACCTTTTTAAGTTGAGAAACAGTGAGTTCATAGGTTTGAAGGGATCCTACAAGTTCTCATATCCTAACTGCATCAAAGTCATTGCTTTCTTCAATCGCGGTGATTTTAGGTCTAAACCTTTCAGGTAGGGATCTAAGGAATTTTCTAACGATCTTGGACTCAAGAATCTTCTCATCTAGATTAAAACTCGAATTAACTATGTCATTCAGCTTCGCATAAAATTCATCGTCCTTCATTCTAATTTCTTCAAACCTAGAGGTTAACATCTGCAGTTTAGAATTTTAACTATTTTAGTTCCCTCGTGTGTGGTTTCTAAGATGTCCCAAACTTCTTTAGCAATCTTATACATCAAAACTCTCCTAAACTTTTCAGCATGCACAGTTATGAACAAGGCATGAATTTCCTTACTGTTCTAGTTACACTCAGCTAAGTCATCTTTAGTCCATAATGAAATATCAGTGAGTGTAACTACTCCAAAAATAGTAGTTAAAGGTGGAGGCCACCCAGTTTGAATGCTAATCCAAATACGTTCATCCAAAGCTTTAAGAAATGCTCTCATTCGAACTTTCCAATAAGCATAGTTGCTTCCGTCGAAAAATGGGGCACGAACAATGACTGACTATCTAAAATTTATTAAGGGTTAGGATTCGAATTAAGGCTCTGATACCAATTGAAAATATGTAGTTCGATCCTATAACACCTAGATGGGGAGTGAATAGGTGATTTGCGAAATTAAAAATACTTTACAATTAAATATCAACAAGTCACTATTAATTATTTTCTAGATGATTAATTATGCAATTCATATTTTTCTATGTTGAATTATCGAAAATATGAAAGTAATAAATAACACAAAATTGATCACGGAAAAACCCAACTTGGTAAAAAACTCCGGGCACTTTACCGTCAACAATCCACTATAAACGATTTATAACTTACAGTCTACCAGACTAGATGACGACACGTACTATCTGATCTCTTGATTGTAATTCCAACAACTCTCCTAGATTTTGTGCTCATGCACCAACTCTCAGCTGCAATTTCCAAAGCTCTTCTGAATTGCGCTCTCCTGCGGCAACTCCTAGCTTTGTGAAATCGTTTATCTCCTGTAGATCCACTAAGAACGTCGCATTCTTCAACGACTGGAACTCCAATCACCTTTCCTTGATTTTCGAAAATTTTGACATATATGAAGGAAGCAGCAATTTGGTATTTAGATTTTGGATATGATGTTCTTTTCATTGCCAAGAATAATTCACAATGAATAACGAAGGTTGAAATTTCAAAATGATCAAAAGAATATGAAAATTTAAGTGTTTACTCAATGATCAACCTTGTAAAATCATTTTGTGGCGTTTGGATATTTATATGTAGGTTAAGGAATGAATGGACCGGACAAAAAACCTTTAAAAAATGAAATAAAAATTTTTCGGATGACACTTTCGCTCGAGCGAAGGGTGAGCCACAGTCGAGCGATGAAATTTCTGTTTCTGACACTCGAGCAAAACCTTGGCAACAGTTTGGCGAAAATCCATGTCGTTTTTCCTTCTTTTCCATTCTCGAAACCTAGACCTAAAATATCATAACTTTCACTAATTGCATACTATTACTTGACTTTTTACAATATATCAATTTTAGTCTCTTTTGTTCACAGACTTGCCAATTACATTAAATACCTAGCAAAAAGGATATATCACGTGTTTGTGCTACTGAAACGATAAATGTTATTATCAAAGATGTTGGTGATTCATTATTTTCTATCTTAGTTGATGAATCTCGTGATGTGTCATCAAAGGAGCAAATGTCAGTTGTGTTACATTAAAGATGTTTGTGTTACATTTTCTATCAAAGATGTTTGTGATACTAAAATGATAAATGTTATTATCAAAGATGTTGGTAATTCATTATTGTCTATCTTAGTTGATGAATCCCATGATGTGTCACCAAAGGAGCAAATGTCAGCTGTGTTACATTATGTGAAAAATGGACTTGTAAATGAACGTTTCATAGCTTGAACAAGTGTCCACTACCACATCTGTCTCACTCTCAAGGCTGCTATTGATAAGATATTTTCTATAGATATAACTTGAGCATGTCTAGCTTGAGAGGACAAGGTTATGATGGGGCAAGTAATATGCAAGGTCAGTTCAATGGTCTCAAAGCACTCATTTTAAATGAAAACCCTTGTACCTTTTACATTCATTGTTTTTCTCATCAATAGCTCTTGTAACTGTGGCAAAGAAGAATATGCCAATTACTAATTTTTTTCGTGTCGTTGCAAATGTGGCAAATAATGTTGGAGTATCGTCTAAACGTTGTGATCTTCTTCGAAAAAGACAATCATATTTTATTGTTGAGGTATTGGAGGATGGTGATATTTTAAGTAGAAGGGGCCTTAATCAAGAAACCACTCTTCAGTGTTCAGGTGATACTCGTTGGGGTCCCATTATAATTCTTTGGTTAGCTTGATTAGCATGTTTACGACTGTTATTGATGTACTTGAAATGATTGTTGAAGATGGATCAAGTACTTGTGATAAAAAAAAATTAATGCATTCAATTTATTGGAGTCAATACAATCGTTTAATTTTGCATTTAATCTACATTTAATGAGAAGTATTTTGGAAATTTCAAATGATTTGTCAAATGCATTTCAAAGGAAAGATCAAGACATTGTCAATACAATGGACATGGTGCAAAAAAAAAAAAAAAACTCCAACTTATGAGAGATGATTGGTGGGATTCATTCTTGCAACATGTTTCTTCTTTTTGTCAGGATCATTAAATTGATGTTCTAAACGTGGATGTTATGTTTATGTGTTGTGCACATGGTGGGCACCCTCATCGTAATCCTCCACAAATGACCAATTTGCATCACTTTCGGGTAAATTTATTCTATTCTGTCATAAATATTAAATGATCGTTTCTCGAAGGTAAATACTGAGTTACTCATTTGTGTAGCTTGTCTTTGTCCACAATATTCATTATCTATTTTTTATAGAAGAAAGGTGATTCAACTTGCTAAGTTTTATCCACAAGTTTTTCAGAAGTAGATCTCTTCACACTTGATGATCAACTTGATAATTACATTTTTTATGTCCTCTCTAGCAAGTGTTTGAAGAATTGAACGGTGTGAGTGCTCTCGCACAAAAGTTGGTTTTGACAAATAAGAGCATAGCTTATCCAATGGTTTACAAGCTTTTGACTTTGGCACTAATTCTTTCGGTTGCTACTGCTACGGTAGATATAGTATTTTCTGTCATGAACATTGTGAATGATAGATTGCGCAATCGAATTGGAGATGAGTGGATGAATGATAGCATTATTGTTTGTGGAGAAAGATATATTTTTAAAAATTGATAATGAATTGATTGTACAAAGATATCAAAGTATGAAAACTCGTAAAAAATAATTGTAAGATATTTTATTTTAGTATAATTTTTGTGTTATAATTTTTTATTTTTTATTTATTTTTTACTTTTACTAACATTGAAAAAAATTTCTGAATCCGCCCCTGTGGGCGTGGGAGAACTAATAACAGTTGTAATAATCTGGAGTATACATGGAAGAGTTTTAAGTACTCTATCGATTAATCACAAAATTTTTCTCAATCACATGATTCGATGCCTTTCATAGCGGTTACCTCTTTCTGAAATTCTCCTATGATCATTCAATATGGCATCGACAAGTGGTCTATTAATAAAATGGTCTTAGATGTCTTAGAAATGTCAAAACTATTGCTAAACTTTTTTTTCCTTGTGAGAAATTGTTTGCTGTATAATGTGAGTGTTGATAGATCTTTGCCAAAGTCATAACCGTCAATTCCGTATTAGGTGAGCCATGCTAAACCAGTAAAATCCAATTTATTGTCAAATTAAAGAGTAATTATTTTATCGACTTAATTTTTAAACGTTGTAATTTGATAAACTAGAAGAAAAAATCGGGGACAGTCGTAATCAAGTACTATATTTATTTTTCCAATTATGCATCTTGACAGCAGTTTTGACAACCCGCCTGTGTATAAATTCATACGATTGGTTGAAAAAAATGTCGTTAAAATGAATGTATAAAAATATGTCAACTCGCATAATGTCAAACAAACTGTAAAACTTAATATACTTGTAGCATGATTGTTATTTTTATAATATTCTCACTTAATAATTCTGATTTCTGCAACTGTAACGACACTTAAATTTAGTCCATTTGGTTCAATCCTCGGAAACAAGATTCTTCATTAATCCCATCTACTATAAAAGAGGGAATCTCCTGTGCACTGTTCATTTTTGTAGCACTCGTGTTCACATTGGCACTGATCATAAACAAATTTACATCAAAATGTTTTCATCTCGTTTTGATACAGTCTTGATTGCATTTGATATTTCCCTCCATATTATCTAGTCATCTTTGTTGACTAATTGGCATATATTTTTCACAGCCGTCCAGTTGCTGTGGATATTTTATAAATATCTTCTCCATATACCCCTTGTGTATTGAAGAAGCAAACATAGTTTCTACTCTACAAACAAACCCAAAAAACCCAGAGGATTTGTTTGATCTCCTTTAAACCTGAATTTTCTCACGTTTATTCTCCCACTGTTGGTTATTTCCTAATTTTTGTATTTTTATTTATTTGAAAGTTATTATACAAGTTATGATTGCTTCAACATCATTTCCAGGGGATATAGAATTATCCTGGTACTGCTGCTTCTCCATCTTCAAATACAATAAAAATTCAAACTTTTCCTCCTTCTCTTAAAAGAGAGAATAGGAAGAGGAGGACTAAGATAGAGCGGGCAGTGATGAGGACATGCAGAAGAAGAAGAAGAAGAAGAAGAAGAAGAAAATGTTTTTATTCATATATATTGGTCATTTTTTTCCTCATTTTTATGTTTGCTGTGGAATAACTGAAGAGTGAATCTGACTGTATAAACATTTATCAAACCAACAATAGACAGTAAGAATAAATGCTCGAAGAGGATGACTATGAGCTTTTTCAGGAAAGCAATATCTCTATCCCTCGTCCAAAACTTGTACGTTCTACGTGTAGGGTTGATGGTTCTGTTAAATTCGTAATTTTTAATTATTTGCATTTTGTTAAAACTAATTGGGAGAGCAAGAAGTTTAAGCGACTGAAAAAAACTCGAAGGGATACATCGCGGACACCAAGGACACAATTGCACTTGT
>CAIGRN010113880.1:0-24945 GCA_903798345.1 Fraxinus anomala | reverse complement strand
TTCTTATTTTTGTTTATTATATTAATTTACTTTTCTAAAACAGATATTAAGGGGACAATCATCCTTTTTTTTTTTTTTATTGTTGGGACCATAGATTAAGGACCAATCGTGCAAGTCTTGCAGGTACTAATTTCTTATAATTGTTAATTAGTTATCATGGGTTTATAGAGATGACTATCAGTGGATCTTCTAAAGTTCAGACACTACACATAATTGCAAGGTATTAGTAGTTAAAATTAAGGCCAATATGGAGATTATTGGCTAAGAATTCTACAGGAACACTTTAACTTTACACTAATTTAATTATTGAAATCGTAGCTGTCCCTAATTAGCAGCCTAAGACACGGTTCCCCCTTCTTAATTTTAAGACAACTTGTATCTTCTCGACAAATAATTATTTCGAATATAACGTAAACGATGCTAAAGTGATAGAAGTTGAGAATAATTCTTTTCAATAAACGCGCTGAACAAGACTCTTTCCTTTTGAGAAACTAAGAATGCATAGTGAAAACTACCTAACGCAACCAATGGAAAGAAAGTTTAAAAATTGTAATAACATTTTGTATGCACAATAAATGAAAACTTTGAAAAAGTAAGTTACATTTGAAAGGTCAAATACATGGAATTGGAATATGAAAACCAAATCTGACCAACTTAATTATTCTAATCATTTCAGGAACGTGGAAAAAATGAAAAGCATTATCATATTTCTTACTCCCCAACCCTATAAATAATTTACTCGTGTGCTAATCCAAACAACAACGCAGAGCGAAATATATCTGAATATAGCAAGCAATTTAAGCAATAAATGGTTGATTATGAAAATTTTCGCCTTTCATTTATTAGGATTTCTTCTTCTTGGTGGCTTTCTGCCTACCCGTGCTCGGGAACGTCGTTAAAAGTTTGTGGCGAGTATAATGCCTATATTTCTTAATGTTTTGGCAGCACAATTTCACAATTTTGAAGCTAATAAGTTTTGTCTTTTTGCAGTTGAGAGATGCTCCATATACAAGGCTTTGCACCAACAAGACCATCTTGACAATAAATGGAAAATTTCCAGGACCCACTATATTTGCTACTAAAGGAGAAACTGTCATTGTTGATATTTATAACCGAGCAAACGAAATCATCACCATTCACTGGTATAAACCTCTATATGTATTTAGTATATAAGAATTAATCAAGCCTTATATTGGTATAAACCTCTATATGTATTTAGCAAATTTGGGGGAATATTATTACGCCTCGTCACTAGGCTCAAGTCAAAGTGCTACGTTGCAGTCCATGTGGAAATTAAAGTCAACAAAGACTCAATCATTCAAAAGCAAAGAAGTCAAACAAAGGCTGAAGATCCCATGTCAAAGCACTGCCTAAATGGTTGATGCTCTTAAGCCGAAGAGCTACGTAAGAAATCAAAGAAGCTGAAACTCTTCAATGAGGAACCACCAACACGAAGCTCCCGTTTGCCGAAGCCTTCAGCTCACCCGAAGTCCCTAAAATTGAAGCTGTCTCTTATAAAATTTGTAGATAATCTTTAGAAATAATTGATGTAATATTTGTAATAAAGAATTTCAACTATGTATAGGGCGGCGACCCGTTGTTAATGTATTTAGTGTATGATAGACTGTGATGTGAGGTTTCGATCAAGGAGATGAGGCTACGTGGTTCTGATCCAATGATCACCACGTCGGCCAGAACTCTATAAAAATGTGATCTTTGTAAATTGTAAAGGATGATCTTTTGAATATTGATTCTAATGTATAAAGATACACTCAAGAAATACACTCTCAATATACTCTATTGCTTGTTCAAAAATTGTTTAGATTTTCGATTAATGACATTTTATTGGTGATTGTTTGTTAGCACAATCATCTTAGTTACTACCGTAGGTGCTCGAACACTTGTGTCTCGAGTTGTAAAGTATCTCCTCCATTCACGCTCTCCCTTTCTCCGTCCGGTTCGTTGGTCAAAACGTGCTGGAATTTGCTTGCATCGGCGTGAGTGGATCAGACATTTGTTGTCCACGTTGGCGTCACGAAAAACGGGGTCAACAATTTTCATATCTAATACGATTTTTACTCTTAATACATGAGTCTTAATTAAAATGATATCATCTAGCTAATTGTCTTAAAATCGATTTCACCTACTCAGAATAATAAATTTAGCCTCGGTTTGGCAATTTTATTAATATTTAATTTTGCGCGAATTCATAAACTATTTATAAATTGATATCCAATTATCCAAACGGAGGCTTAGTAGCGAAGTAGTGTTCCACGAGTGGGGCTCTAGAACATGACAACCGACGAAAAGCAGATAATTATACTCCCAATATCTGGTATAACAAACGTTTTGATGCATTTTGTCAAAAAAATGTCTACATGTATATTAACAAAGAAGAAACCTAAAACCGAGGAAGTAAGAATGTATAATGAAGGTTTTACAGTAATAGGAGTATGAAAAGTTGAGAAAAAATTAAGGATTAGCCAAGATTAAAAAACCTAATTAGCAAAACATAAACATAAAGTGCAGAAAAAGAAAATCAACACAAGGAATTTTTCGGCCGTATCCCCAAAGGTTCGGCGACCGCTTCTAACGCCTAATTCCCTGTTGAGCATCCATTAAAAATGGATAAAGCTCGGTTGCACTATAAAGCCAAAAGTCGATAGCCAATATACAAAATGTTCCAAGATATTACAAGAATCAAGTCACAGAGACTTATCTTTGAAGAACCACACAGATCGAAGTATACTCCACCTAGATCTCACTCCAAACCACTCAGATTCGACACAGCAATTTACTGCTCACAAGAATCTCTTAGATTCTTTACACAGAACACTCAGTACAACACAATAAACCTTCGATCTGAACTATTACAAATTCTTCATAACTTTTTCATCAAGTATGATAAACCCTAAAATCACGTAGAAGAAAAGGGTTTTCACATAAGAGAGTGAGGGAGCCAACAGTCAAACCAATTTCTCGAAAGAATGAATACCAATCGTTCAGTCAAGTGGGTAAAAAGAGTTAGAAACATCCAGAACTTCATCCAATGGCCACCAGAACACCACGTGTCACAATCCAGTTAAATGCACCCACTTAAAGAGTTGCAATATGGAAACACGACTTTCACTTAATTTTGGAAGCACACTTATAGCCATAGCAAAGGTCAAGGGTTCGAAACTTAACAATCTCCACCTTGCTTCCAAAATTTTTGACAATAGTGCAGCCAGGAGCTTCATCAGTAGTTTAAATTTCATTTGCTCCATGTGCATGTATGATCAATGTAGAGAGTTAACAAATAATGACTTTAAATAGTTTTGAAATTTGTTTAAAGGTATCACTTTTGTTCCCATATCAGCGGGATTGTTTAAAGTAGCTATCTTTCCCATCTTAAGTAATCCTTTTGAAATAACATCTCTTATAAAAAGGTATTTAACATTAATATATTTTGTTCTATCATGAAAAATAGGATTCTTACTTAAGTGAATTGCACTCTGATTATCAGAAAATAAAATAGGATTTGTATCCACAAAACCAAGTTCATTCAAAAGTCCATTCAACCAGGTGCTTTCTTTAATGGCATCAGTGGCAGCAATATATTCTGCCTCAGTAGAAGATAACGCAACAACTTATAACAGTACCATACAAAAAAAAGAAATAAGATGAAGTAGATCTCTTATTGTCTCTATCTCCAGCAAAATCTGAGTCTGTATAACCTCTTAAAATTATCCCCTCTTTATCCATTTTAAACATTAAACCTAAGTTGGATGATCCCTTTAAGTATTTCATTAACCATTTTAAAGCTTCCCAGTGACTTTCACCAGGATTTCCTATGAATCTGCTCAAAACACTAATACTATAAGCCAAATGAGGTCTGGTACAAATCATCAAGTACATAACAGATCCAATATCATTAGCATAGGGAATTTTAGACATTCTATCAAATTCATTTTCAGTTTTAGGACAGAAATCAGATGAGAGTTTAAAATGATTTGCAAGTGGTAAAGACATAGGTTTACATTCAAACAGGTTGAACCTTTTCAAAATCTTGTTAACATAATCATTTTGATTTAAGAAAAGAGATCCATTTTCTTTATTTCTCACAATATGCATACCAAGAATTTTCTTGGCAGGACCAAGGTCTTTCATATCAAACGCTGATTTTAATTTGTGTTTGATATCATCAATTTCAGACTTATTTGCACTAGCAAGAAGTATGTCATCAACATAAAGAACCAGATATAGAGAATTTTTACCTCCATCTCCATTACTATAAAGACAAGTATCATAATTGCTTCTGATAAAACCAAGCTTCAAAACAAACGAGTCAAATCTTCTATACCATTGTCTTGGAGCTTGCTTTAACCCATATAACGACCTTTTTAACAAATACACAGTTTTATCAGGATCACCTTTCACAAAACCTACATATTGTTTCATGTAAATCACTTCATCCAATTCACCATCTAGGAATGCAGTTTTTACATCAAGTTGATCAAGTTCCCACTTAAATTGGGTAACTAAGGCAAGAATGCATCTAATAGTAGTATATTTAACTACAAGGAAAAAAATTTCATCATAGTCAACACCTTCCTTTTGTGTAAACCCTTTGGCAACAAGTTTAGCTTTGTATCTAACTTTATTATTGCCCTCTTCTCCTTCCTTTAGTTTATAGATCCATTTCCTTTGGTTTATTGACCAATTCCCATGTTTTATTTTTGTATAAGGAAGTCATTTCTTCTTCCATAGCAGCTAACCACAATTTGGAATCTTTAGATTTTAAGGCTTCATAATAAGAGTTTGGTTCAAATTCTATTTTTTCCTGATATGTGAATAAGGACACAAAGTCATCACCGTTAAATCTGGCAGGGGGTCTAATATGTCTTCTCTTCCAATCTCTTGTAAGTTGATATTCATCAGGTCGTGCATCAGTGGTGTCCGGTTGGTCAGACTGACTTATTTCAGTTTCTGTTTCATCAGTATAACCAACATCCACAGGTTCAGGATCAGTATTATTTAAGTGTTCATGCTCCACCTCAATTTGAACATCATTTTCAGTCACATTTTCTATCATTTCTCCCAAGCATGGCATGCAACATTCATTAAAAACAACATCTCTTCTAATGATCACTATGTAGCCCTTTCCCCTTTTACCCACAGCCTATAACTTTTTACATTTTCAGTATGACCTAAGAACACACACTTAAGTGATCTAGGTTCAAGTTTTCCTATATTCTAATGAGCATATACAGCACAACCAAATATTTTCAAATAGGAATAATCAACAGAATTTTGTGTCCACATAGATTCAGGCACATTAAAATTTAAGGCACTAATAGGACTCCTATTAACAAGATATGCAGCAGTTTGATAGCTTCCCCCCAAAATAATTTGGGCAAACTAGAGCTTAAAAGCATGCACCTAACTTTGTTCAATAATGTCCTATTCATTCTTTTAGCAATGCTATTTTGTTGAGGAGTATAGGTCACAGTTCTATGTCTTAGAATGCCATGCAGTTTACAGAAATCATTGAACTCACAATAATTCAAGACTATTGTCAGTCCTTAAGGTTTAATTTTCAAATCAGTTTGGTTTTCTTTCTGGGTTTTCCAATCTTTAAAGATAGTGAAAGTTTCATCTTTTGTTTTTAACAGGAATACCCAGATTTTTCTGGAAAAATCATCAACTATAAATAAGTAATACTTAAAACTTGACAATGTTGGTATAGATGCATGACCCCAAAGGTCTGCATGCAAATACCCTAAAATTTGCTTAGTTTTGTGAGTACCAGTGGGAAAAGGCAATTTGACTTGTTTACCAATCAAACATTGTTCACAGTTTAAAAATTCACCAATTTTTAGTTTCCCAAATACCCCTTTATCTTGTAAAGACTTTAGACCTTTCTTTCTAATGTGACCAAGTCTATCATGCCATAATTTGGCAAGATTAAACGTTTCATCCAGAGCTGCAGCAGTTAGCCCAATTAAAGGTTTAGCATTTAGAAAGTACAAACCATGTCTCTTTGGGATAGAAGTGATTTCATCACTATCCCTAAAGATTTTTATATGTCATTGACCCAATTTAATGTCAAATTTCATGTTATCTAACATACCTAGAGACACAAGGTTTCTCTCAAGTTCAGGAACAAATTTGGTGCCTTTTAGAAGTAAAATTCTTCCATTTTCTAAAAGCTGTTTAATTGTTCCAATTCCTTTTAGTTTATAGGTCATGTTGTTTCCCATAATAACATGCCCTCCTTTTGTTTTTTGAAAACCCAGAAAATAGTTCTTATTATGATACATATGGAATGAGCAACCTGAATCAAGAATCCATTCTTGATTCAGATTCTTTTCGATATTAATAAGAACCAGACCATTGTCAAATTGTAATCTATCATAGGTCATCACAACATTACTTTCACTGGGTTTCTTTTCATTCGAATCATTTTGTTTCTTAAAATAGTCTTTAGCAAAATGACCTATTTTACCAAAATAGTAGCACTTCTTTCCTTTTGCCTTATTCTTGGATTTGTTTTTATCACTGCCTCTTTTTCTGAAATCATTGGGGGATTTTTGAGTGAAAATTAGATTTACTAATACCTTTGCCTTTTATCAAAAGATTTTCCCCCATTTTGACTATTAATATTTTCAGACTTCAACTCAAGAGTTCTATTTCTAAGAGCATTGATAATAATATCAGTGGTAAGGCTCTCTCTCCCATATTCTAGAGCATTCTTGAGGTCTCTGTGTTTGTCACTAATGGAGTTTAACAGGACCACATCCAACTGTTCTTTTGAAAGCTTTTCATCACATTTGGCAAAGGTCTTGGGTCAGTTTGGTAAATCTATTTAAGTTTTCTTCTAAGTCAACAGAAAGATCCATTTTGAAAGAAAAGAACTGTTTTAGTAAAAAACATTTATTCAAAACAGTTTTTGGCTCATATTTGGCCTTTAATTTGGCCCAAAGATCTGCTGCAGTTTTAGTCTCACCAATAGTTATGATCACATTGTCAAAAAGATACAGGAAGATAGTACTCCAAGCTACTTCTTCTAATTCAGTCCTTTTAGTGTCAGTCATATGTTCAGGCCAAGAACTATCCAAGGCTTTAGCACATTTCATTTGCATTAAAACAGCTCTCATCTTTTGACTCCACATATTAAAATCCCCTCTCCATCATATTGGTTTAATTCAAACTTAGTGGTTCACATCACATATGTCAAGAAGATAGGCACGTTTGATTCAAATTACAATAAGGGAAACACAAAAAATAAAAATAAAAAAATACAGTAAACTGATTAGATTAGAGAGCAATAATGCACACGTGTTTANAAATTAAAAAAAAAAAAACAACACTAAAAAAAAGAAAAAACAAAAAAAAAATAAAAAAATACAGTAAACTGATGCAGATTAGAGAGCAATAATGCACACGTGTTTATGTATCCAAACAATGAACAAATATTACACAGTTTTTGAAAGAACCACAAACAGAGATCACAGTTCCTAGCTTCACGAAATTTCTCCTTCAAGATCCTCCAATTACACCCCAGTACCAAGTTTATCTCAGATTCCCAAGGCCTCTCAGGAGCCTTTGGACAAAGACAAATCTCAGTAGATAATAGTGTAAGGTAAATCAAGGGAAAATTTAAGGAAACTCTAGAATATTAGAAATATCACTCAAATAGGTATAGGAAAGATCTCACCAAATGAGTCTAGTAAACTCAGATTCCTTCAGTAAAGTTCACACGATTTGGAATAGGTTTCAGATCCATAGTTTACTCGATGATCCGGTATCAAGCTTCAGAAGACCAGGCTCTGATACGACTGAAAAGTCGAGAAACAATTAAGGATTAGCTAAGATTTAAAACCTAATTAGCAAAACATAAACATAAAGTGCAGAAAAAGAAAATCAACACAAGGAATTTTTCGGCCGTATCCCCAGAGTTTCGACGACCGCTTCTAACGCATAATCCCCTGTTGAGCATCTATTAAAAATGGATAAAGCTCGGTTGCACTATAAAGCCAAAAATCGACAGCCAATATAGAAAATGTTCCAAGATATTATAAGAATCAAGTCACAGGGACTTATCTTTGAAGAACCACACAGATCGAACTATTTTCCACCTAGATCTCACTCCAAACCACTTAGATTCGACATGGCAGTTTACTGCTCACAACAATCACTCAGATTCTTTACATAGAACACTTAGTACAACACAATAAACCTTCAATTTGAACTATTACAAATTCTTCCTAAGGTTTTCATCAAGTATGATGAACCCTAAAATCACAAAGAATAAAGGGTTTTCACAGAAGAGAGTGAGGGAGCCAACAGTCGAACCAATTTCTCGAAAGATTGAATACCAATCGTTCAGTCAAGTGGGTAAAAAGAGTTAGAAACATCTAGAACTTCATCCAATGCCACCAGAACACCACGTGTCACAATCCAGTCAAATTCACTCACTTAAAGAGTTACAATATGGAAACACGACTTCCATTTAATTTTGGAAGCACACTTATAGCCACAGCAAAGGTCCAGGGTTCGAAACTTAATAGAGTATTTTCAAAATTCCAAATTCTTATGAAATGAACTTACCAGGATTTATTTTTCTTGTGGTACTAATTAAACTAGCAATTTATTCCTACAAATCGTATACAATTCCAAACAAATTACAAGTAAACTGATCTTCATATGATGTTTTACTTCTTCAACATATAGTATAAGCTCGTCAGCTATGCTTGATGTATAGATATCGTTGGTAGAATGTGAAACTAGGAATTTGCCATAGCATCAACATGGAGGCATATCTAGAGGTGGAGGAAACATTCTAGCCTCTTTTCCCTTGCCATCTTTGGTAATGAAAGCCATCTCCATTCCCCAACTCACATGGCACTCTAAATGGTAATGCAACAGCCAAACACCTATATATTGAATACGCGTTTTAGGATAAGCGCTCGAGTCTCGAAGATGATGATAAAATGATAGGGAAAAAAGTAGAAAAATGCTACATATACGTATTTTTTTAATAGATGGGGTTACATGTGTTGAGTTGGCAAGATTTCATTGGCTAGTATAACTTTATTTTTTGTCCAGAGTGGTGTGAAATTTAGCCAACTCAGCAGTACTTAACTCCATCTATTAAAATAGCATGTACTAGTAGCATTTCACAAAAAAGTATATCAAGTATATAACAATGAAGTCAAAGAGACAATGTCACTTACCAGGATTACTTGCTTTGAATCTTACTGTTGTCCAACCATTTATAGGAACCGCGATTGTGTTCATTAGAAGAGGGTCGACAAGATTTTAATTAAATGGATCTCTGTCTCTATCAAAGTTTCCAAATCCCCACCCAACTACATAAAAACTCTGTCCATGTAAGTGCATAGGATGATCTATTCTTCCATCTGTGTTAGTTCAGTGGAAATCAATCTCCACTATAGAATTATAGTCAAGAACTCTTACTTCTGTGCCATTTCGAGGCCTCCATAGCGCTTGAGGGACAATATCTGCAGTACAATTGTAAGTAAATGGGAGACCACTGGGAATGTCATCATCGAAGATATTTCTGATGCGCCCGGTAACAAGCCTGAAGAATTGCAAAGCTAGGCTGCAGTAAGCCTGAAGAATGGCAATGCTAGGTTGCACGAAGGTTATGTTATTCACACTTGCTAGGAAGCGCTCATCCAGAGCCCCATCACAAAAATTATTAGGACAAGGTACCATCACAAGAATTATTAGGACAAGGCACTGTATTGAGGGAAAGTGTAAAGAAATTCATATTTGTCACATTTTTAGGAACATCGACAGGAAAATCTTTATTTCCTAAACTTTTGAGTCTTCCTATGAAACTAACTGAAGCATTTGTATCATTGAAAATGGAAAGATTTGGAAGCAATAGCGATGATGGAGAGGTTAAATTTCCTTTGTACTTGATAATTGATGTTGTAGTTGTGTTGTCGAAGTCTACTGCACTAGCGTAAAAGTGGGCAGCCTTGTAGTAGTGAGTAGGTTTTTGGTTAGCTTTCAACAATAAATCAATGGTTTGTCCAGGAGAGATGGTAATATAATCACTTTGGATTGGCTTCGTATAGCTAGCATCTGATCCAACTACTGTGATACTGTGGTTTGCAATGGAAAAGAACATAATATTGTTCATGACAGAATTAATTATTCTAATCAAATAAGTTTTTCCATGGAAAGGAAAGTCAACAATGACTCAATCAATCAAAAGCAAAGAAGTCAAACAAAGGCTGAAACTCCCGTGTCGAAGCACTACCTAAATGGTTGACGCTCTTAAGCCAAAGAGGTACATAAAAAATCAAAGAAGAAGCCGAAGCTCTTTACTGAGGAACCACCAACACAAAGCTCCAGCTGGCCGAAGCCTTCAGCTCACCCAAAGTCCTTGAAACTGAAACTGTCTCTAACATGATTTGCTGGCAATCTTTAGGAATTGTTGATGTAATGTTTGTGATAAAGAATGTCAGGTATGTATAGGGTTATTGACTCGTTGTCAATGTATTTAATGCATGATAGACTATGATGTGAGGTTTCGATCAAGGAGATAAGACCACGTGGTTCTGATCCAATAATTTCCACGTCGGTCAGAACTCTATAAATAGGTTGTCTTTATAAATTGTAAAGGATGATAATTTGAATATTGATTCTAATGCATAAAGACACACTCAAGAAATACACTCTCAATATACTCTATTGCTTGCTCAGCAATTGTTAAGTTTGATCTACGGTTAATGACATTTTATTGGTGATTGTTTGTTAGCGTAATCATCTTAGTTACTTCTATCGGTGGTCAAACACTTGTGTCTCACGCTGTAAAAAAATCTCCCGCGTTCAAACTCTCATTTTCTCCGTTTGGTTTGCCGGTCGAAACGTGCAGGAATTTGCTTATGTTGGCATGAGTGGGCCCAACATCTATTGTCCACATTGGCGTCACGAAAAACGTGGTTAAAATTTTTTATATCTAATTCGATTTTACTCTTAATACATGAGAGAGAATTAAAATGATTTCATACAATTATCTTAAATTTAGCCTCGGTTTGGCAATTTTATAAAAATTTTACAAAGAGGAATAGTAGTAGGTACCATGAAATGTATAAATAATAATAAATAATAGTTACAAATGTGGTGGAAATTATTGTTTGATTTTGATCGTATTCATAAACTATTTATAAATATGATATCCAATTATCCAAACGGAGGCTTAGTAGTGAAGTAGTGTTTTTCAAGTGGGCCTCTAGAAACACGACAACCGGTGAAATGCGGATAATTTATACTCCCAATATCTAATCATAACAAATCTTTTTATACATTGTCAAAAGAATGTCTACAGGTAAGAAACCTAAAACTGAGGAAGGAAGAATGTATAATGAAGGCATTACAGTAATATGAGTATTTTCGAAATTCGAAATTCTTATGAAATGAGCTTACCAGGATTTATTTTTCTTATGATATTAATTAAACTATCAATTTATTCTTACAAATCGTATACAATTCCAAACAAATTACAAGTAAACTAATCTTCATATGATGTTTTACTTCTTCAACCTATAGTATAAACTCGTCGGCTACGCTTGATGTATAGATATCGTTGGTAGAATGTGAAACTAGCAATACTGTAGCATCAACACGGAGGCATATCTGGAGGTGGAGGCAACATTCTAGCCTCTTTTCCCTTGCCATCTTTGGTAATGAACACCATCTCCATTCCCCAACTTATATGACGCTCTAAATGGCAATGCAACAACCAAACACCTACATATTGAATAGGCGTTTTAGGATAAGCTCTCGAGTCTCGAAGATGGTGATAAAATGATAGGAAAAAAAAGTAGAAAAAAGCTAGTTGTACATATTTTTTTAACGGATGGGGTTACATGTGCTGAGCTGGAAAGATTTCATTAACTGATTTAACTTTATTTTTTGTCCAGAGTGGTGTGAAATCTTGCCAATTCAGCAGTATGTAACTCCATATATTAAAACAGCGTGTACTAGTAGCAATTTACAAAAATATATATCAAGTGTATAACAATGAAGTCGAGGAGACAATGTCACTTACCAGGATTATTTGCTTTAAATCTTACTGTTGTCCAACCATTTATAGGAACCGCAATTGTGTTCATTAGAGGAGGGTCGACAAGATTATAATTCAATGGATCTCTGTCTCTATCAAAGTTTCCAAATCCCCATCCAACTACATAAAAGCTCTGTCCATGTAAGTGTATAGGATGATCTATTCCTCCAACTGTGTTTGTTCCTTGGAAAACAATCTCCACTGTAGAATTATAGTCAAGAACTTTTATTTCTGTGCCATTTTGAGGCCTCCATAGGGCCATAGGGACATTATCTGCAGTATAATTGTAAGTAAATGGGGGATCACTAGGAAAGTCATCGCCGAAGACATTTCTGATGCGCCGATAGTAAGCCTGAAGAATGGCAATGCTAGGCTGCACGAATGTTATGTTATTCACACTTGCTAGTAAGCGCTCATTCAAAGGCCCATCACAGGAATCATTAAAACAAGGGATTGCATTGATGGAAAATGTAAAGAAATACATATTTGTCACATTTTCAGGAACGTCGACGGGATAATCTTTATTTCCTAAACTTCTGAATCTTGCTGTGAAACTAACTGAAGCATTTGTATCATTGATCGTGGGCAGACTTGGAAGCAATGGCGACGATGGAGAGGTATAATTTCCTTCGTACTCGATAATTGCTGTTGTGGTTGTGTTGTCGAAGTCTGCTGCACCACTAGCGTAAACGTGGGCACCCATGTAATAGTGACTAGGTCTTTGGTTAGCTTTCAACAAGAAATCAATGGTTTGTCCAGGAGAGATGGCAATATAATCACTTTTGATTGGCTTCGTGTAGCTAGCATCCGATCCAACTACTGTGACACTGTGGTTTGCAATGGAAAAGAACATAATATTGTTCATGACAGAATTAATCATTCTAATCAAATAAGTTTTCCCATATTCCACCGTCAGCTTAAATGTATCTGCATAGAAAAAAAAACGAAAATAGTTAGAACTTTAATAGTCTTTCCCCGAAGTATCCTTGTTTCAGATTAAAATTTGAGAACCTTATACAGTTATACTTAAGTTGAAACATTATAATTTTAACAGATGTCGTGATCGTGATATAGAAAAACTTTATATGACACTTCATATATTAAAATTTGTTAACACGTTATGAATATCTTCTGTACTTTTGTGTACCTAAATTTGCACCCAAGTTCATGTATTATAATTCTAACTTTAAAACTACAGTAAATTTGTTGACTTGTTCTTTTTCCCATACAAGATATTTGTTCAGTTAACATAGGAAAATGATAAGAATTACCAATGTTTGGCTAAGCTTGAAAAGTTTCAATAAAATAATTTTTTTATTAGTAAAAGTTACAAATAAATAAGTTCTTATTGTCAAGAATTACTTTCAAAATTAAAGAACCTTTTAAGTTAAAAATATGAAAAAAAGTAAGCTATTCAACCATATTTAGAAACAATAAATTACTTAAAAATCACTTCTACATTCTTTTCAATGTGCTTAGTAATACTACTTTTAAGTTGAAATCACTTAAGAAACCAACCTGATCTTGAGCATGGATAGTAATCACCAGGTTGACCATTTATGAGGAAAGCATCAGAACTATTTGGGTCCCCTCCATCATTAAGAAAATCCGTAAGAACTGCCTGTATATCACTCTTCCACCATTCCCCTGTATTATACCACCAGCTTCAAACATTCAGTTTCTTGCCAATTATTTTTTTTTTTATTTTTGCAATCGTAAAATATTTTAATTTGTAAGTACCTAATATGATGGGCACTTCTGCATCAGGCTTAGGAAAAGGATAATTATTTTTCTTCTTGGGATGTATGATGATAGCGCCGTGCACGGTGGCACGTGACCAGTCGCTGTGGGCATGCCACCATAAAGTTCCGATCTCATCCGAAAGTATAATCTTTTGGCTAAATTTTGAACCCGGTTGAATGGGGCACTGAGTAATATACTCTGGGCCATCTGACCACGGATACCTAGGCTGCTTGACTCCATGCCTACAAAATTGATTTCGCATTACGGTTTATTTGATTAAGTGTACTGTATAGTCAACAGCATTAAAGGCGAAAAAATTAAAAGTTAAAATGTTTGTTTATAAATATTTTTCAATCTTATTCAATATTGCATACTAAACGTGCTATGAATTGATAAACAAGTGAGCACAGAAATTCCTACCAATGAATGGTTACATTTTCTCTTGCTCGGTTATACACATCGACGACTATTGTATCTCCTTCAGTGGCATATATAGTTGGCCCTGGAAATTGTCCATTTACTACTAATATGCTCTTGTTGCTGCATAGCCTTGTGTATGGAGTATCTGTCAACTGCAAAACCAAAGGAGTTCTTCAGAGTTTATGATAGCTAGTGATTGCCAGAATTTTTTGTTTCCAAGAAAATAAAGAAATTTGGCACCACTAATCATTTCTCGAAACCCAAAATGTAAGTACAGCCAGTTTCACCTTACTTCTTATACAGTTCACACTTTAATACGTGAAAAAAGATGAATCCCACATGATATGTCTTAAAAATAATAAATATCAATGAACATGAGCATATAACTTATTTCATAATCTTCATGACAAAAATAAGCTTACCACAAACTTATGTCGACGGATGAGAGCAGCATGAATATGGAGCACCCCTCCTAAAAGAAGAAAACCTATTAAATGTAAGAGAGAAACCTTCATATTTAACTCACTGTTTGCAATAAAGATATGATCATGTGCTGTTTTTAAGGCTATCTGGGACTTCTTTATTTGCAGAATTGTTTCATGTATACACATACAATATATATAGATGCTGCAGGAGGTAAAGAAAAATGTGAGCAGATTTTGGTCACGTTGAAGATGGATGATAACGGAAGCACGTCTCTTACCAATTAATTTCAAATTTTTATACCAGTCAAAGAATTGAAGCAATCTTTATGTTCTTGGATCTTTCTTCTGTATTGACTTTCATTGTCAGATTGTTTGAATTTGGACAATCCTCACCGGTGGAGGATTATTTTGCTTTCAATCATGCCACATGCTCAAAAACAGATTATAAAACGGGGAACACTTGTTTACACGTGATTGGACAGTTTGGAAAATAAAAAAACAAACATCCAAATAGATGCTACCAAATCAGTCTATCCATCATTTCTCTGTCTTTGAGCATATTCAATCATCATTATTGTTTTAATTTTTGCTGACTGCTCTCGTTTTGGTAGTGATAAAATGATAGGAAAAAAAGTAGAAAAATGCTACTTGTACATATTTTTTTTAACGGGATGGGGTTACATATGCTGAGCTGGAAAGATTTCATTAACTGGTTTAACTTTATTTTTTGTCCAGAGTGGTGTGAAATCTTGCCAATTCAGCAGTATGTAACTCCATCTATTAAAATAGTGTGTATTAGTAGCATTTTACAAAAATATATATCAAGTGTATAACAATGAAGTCAAGGAGACAATGTCACTTACGAGGATTATTTTATTATTACAATTCTTATCTTAATATTTATTATTTGTTATACTTTTATTGGTTTTCAAAAAAGTGTAAATCGTGGTTAAGTTTGGAGATCAGATTTCAGACTTTACGAAAAGTATTTTTTGATTTTTATTGTTTTTAATTTTTTAAGCATTCAAAATTTATTTGATATAAAATAATACATATAGACATCCAAAATTATAAAACGCTATATTTACTTAATAATTTTTACGATTAGTCAAATATATAATTTTCAAAGGAAAACTTGAGATTAAAGTCAAATAAAAAGTTTTTAAAAAGAAGGAAAAATAAAAAATAATAATAAAGCGACTCATTACAAGTTGATTGCTTAATTTCACGCTAAGACATCATTTCACCTATGCACACATTTTATAATACTAATTTTTATTTATATTCACACCTAGGCACGTTTTTTATAATGTTGATTTTTATTTGCATTCACAAATAAAGAACAAAAGCACTTACATTATCCAAATGAATAACGTAATTAGATATGTATCTAGAAAAGTTGTACAACAGGTATCTAATCTACCTCAACGATGACCATGATGCATAAAAATATAATATTAAACTTGTAATCAAAGTTTTGTCATCTTTATTTTCCACGCGGAAGATTCTCGCTAGCATACAAAATAGCAAAATCATTGCTTGGCAAAAAATAGTAGCATAATTGTTTTCGGACATAAATTGAACCCCTAATTTAAAAAATATTACAAATAAGGAATTTGAATTCGCTGTCTTGGTTCTATAATGCAATGAACTTAATTTTCCATACATATTGTATCTTAGATTTTACCAGTACTTGAATCGTTTTACTAATTATGTTTAAAAGTTCGTTAAGTCGTCTCACATCGTTCACAACGAATATTTATATCCGACGCTTGTTAGCACTTGAATCTTTATGCTAATTTTGTCTAAAATTCGTTAAAATGGCTCATATATCTCACAAAAGCATATATTTTGATTGAAAAGGACAATTACACTCTTACTCCCCGTTTGATGTAAATTATAATCAGATTTTGATAAAAGTTGATAAAATATATTGATGAAAAGTTGTGGACTCTATGAAATATATGGTTAAAATTAATTATTAATTTTAATTTGAGATTAAAATTAGATTTTAATCAAAATCAAATAGAAATTTACTTTTTACTAATACGACACTTGATAACGTGCACGTAATATTTCAACAAAGATTTCTACAAAGTAGAAAAGTAAAAAGTAAAAAGAAGTTAGAAATATAGAATAAACAATGGTGTTTGTAATTTTCTGATTAAAAAAAGTATATTTAAAAATAAATTTTGTCGGGAAAGGAAGAACGCGTAATGTTGAAAAGTGTTTGATATTTATGTAGAAAAGTCGTTAGTAACACTTAGCAGCCTTTGAAAATTCTAGGATGTCCTTTTAACACATACACACACAAATTTCTGTGTGCTGTCTCACCAAACAAGTGTCAAACGTTAATTGTCATACTTTAAAAAAGTCACCAAGTCTGCACTACCTCAACAAATTATAAGTATCAAAGTAGCTTTTGAGAATAAAACTCTTATTTCGATTCGATAAGCAGTGGGTTTGGAATAAATCGAGTTTTGACAGGTAATAGTAGAGACGTGTTACCAAGTGCTAGTTGGAGGCACAAAATATGTTTAAGACGGCCCTAATTTAATTTAATTTAAAATGAATCATATCAAACTTGAATCTTCATACTTAATCGCCCATGAGTAAAAGGTAAGAAAATGACTTGCCTATTACATGTTGTAGTGAGTCATAGGCCGTAAAATTTGAGTCGAATCATTTTAACATGAAAAAGATAGCTTAAGCAAAAAGATATCGGGAATACAAAATTATGTTAGTTTACCAATATATATATATATATATATTCAACTTATTCCTAAGTGACAACTTTATCCAACCGACTGCTGTTGAAATATCAAGCTCAAATACTGGAGGATCTGCAAGAAGAAAAACAAATGTTGAAGGACGAAGACCAAAGGAATAATGGAGGTTGAACTCTATGATTGGGACCACTTTTCTGTTAGCATTTTTACTGTTATGAATTAGTTTGTATAGCTAATTATTTTCATTTTTTTCGTATAGAATATAGCATAAATTCTTCCTTCTAGATCCTTCTCACTGAATGTATATAGCTCACTATGATGTACAGATTTAGCAGCGAATTATTCAATGAAACCATTTTTCTTCTTCCTTCATTTCCTTTACTGAACATTGTTGTATTGATTGGTTTATTTTCTAGTGTGAAAATTTACATGGTATTAGAGCTTTTGCTATGGCTGATGATCATAGCACTACAATGGACACAACAAATCCAAATCCAAACTCAAATCAAAATGAAAATCAAAATGTCAACACAAATCAAACAGCAAACAATCGCCCATATCTAAATCCTAATGATCCATGCAGCCCTTATTACATTGGTGGAAATGATAGTTCTGGGGCAATTCTGGCTACTCACATACTTGACAGCATTAACTATTATGCTTGGGTAAGATCTATGAAGAGAGCACTTCGAATTAAAAATAAACTAGGCTTCATTGATGGGAGTTTGTCTGAGCCAGCGATCCCAACAGTCCCTTGATGGAGTATTGGCTTAGGTGCAATGATATAGTGATTGCTTGGCTACAGAACAGTATGTCTATTGATATCAAATCCTGCACATTGTATGTTGATACGACTCGAGAATTGTGGCTGGATCTTGAACATCAGCTGGCTCAACAGAATGGTCCACGAATTTATGATGTAAAACAGGCTATCACTACCTTAATGCAAAACCAGGATACTGTAAGTGCATATTTTTCAAAATACAAGACCCTACTTGATGAACTGATGAATTATGAAACAATTCCCGATTGTACTTGTGGAGGACTTAGGCCTGTTGTTGAGAATCAGCAAAGGGACTGGGTAATAAAGTTTTTGATGGGCTTAAATGATTATTACAAAGCACTGAAGGCTCAAGTTCTGTTAATTAAACATTTTTCCCACTCTCAACGAGGTATACTCCTTAGTCCAACAGGAAGAGAAGAGAATGCAAATTTCAGACATTTCCATACCTGACTCAATGGCCCTAGTAACCAGAGGAACTCACAATGATGGGGTGAAGCAGATTGGAGTGACACAGAAGAAATACTATTGCACCTTTTGCAAAATCTCTGGACATTCAACTGAGAGATGTTTTAAGGCTAACTCCAACAAGCCTACATGCACTCATTGTCACATGTCAGGACACTCTATGGATAAGTGTTTCAAGATATATGGGTATCCTCCTGGCCACAAGATACATAGAAAAGGGAACTTCTCAGCAAATCAGGCATCCTTACAGGAACAAGAAGATGCTGGAAGTAGCACTCAAGTGTCATTCACTCCAGAGCAACATGCACAGCTTCTGGCTTTACACAAATCCCAAAACATCCAATGTCTCATTGCATCAATCCCTGCAGACACACAGATCCCAAAATTTTCTAGTATCTCTCCTTACCTATGTGCATATGGGAGCAAAATTAAAAGGAATTCTCATGTGCCATGAATAATTGACACATGAGCAACAGACCACATGGTTTGTTGCATCTCATATCTGAATTCTATCCAAGCTAAAGTAAACTATTATGTTCTTCTTCCAAATGGTGGTTTGACTAAAGTCACTCACATAGGGACTATACAAATCACAAAACATTTAACCTTGCATAATATTCTTTGTGTTCCCTCCTTCTCTTTTAACTTGATATCTGCCAGAAAGTTAGCACAAACATCTAAAAGTTGCCTTGTATTCTTTTCTGAAAATTGTTTTCTGCAGGACCTTTTGACTTGGAAAACGACTGGAATGGGTGAAGTGAGGCAAGGTTTATACCATCTGCTACAATGTCAAGTCTCTCCTTCAGCTTTAACAGATGCTCTTTCCCTGATTCAAAATAAAACTTCCATGTTTGCTGCTATTTCTACCAAGTCTGATATGAATGACCTCGGCACTACAGATTGGGACATCCTTCCAACTCTAGACTAGACCTAATAGGTGTTAATGATGTTACTAAATCAGAAAAGGAGCCATGTCATGTATGTCCTTTGGCCAAGATGCATAAGTTACCTTTCTCTATTAGTCATCACAAATCCAAAAGCAAGTTTGATCTCATACATTGTGATATTTGGGGACCTTGTAGTGAAGTTAGTTATGATGGATCTAAATATTTTCTATCTATAGTAGATGATTTTACAAGATGCACATGGGTTTATATGTTGAAGAATAAATCTGATGGCACTACTGCCTTACAAGGTTTTTGTGCCTTAATAAATACCCAATTCCAATCACAAATAAAAACCATCAGAACTGATAAAGGGGGAGGGGGAGTTTGAGATGAGAGATTACTATCATAAAAGAGGGATCATTCACCAAAAGACCTGTGTTGAAACTCTACAACAGAATGCTATAGTCGAGAGGAAACACCAGCACATCCTTAATGTGGCAAGAGCATTGAAGGTTCAAAGTGCTATCCTTATTAAGTGTTGGAGTGATTGTATCCTCACTGTAGTATACTTTATTAACAGAATCCCTTCACCATTGTTGGATAACAAAACACCTTTTGAGAAGCTTTTCAAACATAAACCAGATTATGCACACCTTAAAGTTTTTGGATGTCTTGCTTTTGCCTCAACTTTAACTAATCATAGAGGGAAATTTGAACCGAGGGCCAAAAGATGCATATCCCTGGGTTACCCCTTTGGGATAAAAGGATACAAACTCCTTGACCTTGAAACAAAGAAGGTTTTTGTTTCAAGGAATGTTGTATTTCATGAAGAAAGTTTTCCTTACAAAGGTAATAGTGCATCTAAGGAAGCAAAGCCAGTGCAGTTTGATCCTATCAGTAATGAACTTCATACATATACTCCTCCTATAACTAGTTTTAACGAGACTGAATCAATAAGTTCAAAGACCAATCCTCTTAACACCTCTCCAATTCATGAGTTAGATGATCGTGCCACAGAATCATCCCTACCAGAACCACAAGAACAAACATCAGAACTAACTCACAACATCATAGATGAACAGCTTCTAGCCAGAAAATCTTCAAGAACCAGAAAAGCCCCTGCTTACCTGGAAGACTACATTTGTCAGCATGCCTCACTTCCCTTATCACAGAAGTTAGATAAGCAAAAGAGCCTCATCACTTCAGGTAGCCCCTTTCCTCTTGATGCTACTCTGTTATATCACATGTTTTCTAACCAGCACAAAGCTTTTATTACAACTATATCCTCACACACTGAACCTAGCACATACCAAGAAGCTCTTTCCTCACCTAACTGGTGTGAAGCTATGAAGGCTGAAATAGCTGCTTTTAAAGAGAATAACACCTGGACTATAATAGATCTTCCACCTGGTAAGAAGCCAATTGGATGCAAGTGGGTGTATAAGGTAAAATATAGGGCTGATGGCAATATAGAAAGGCATAAAGCGAGGCTCGTAGCCAAAGGGTACACACAGCAAGAGGGCATGGACTTTCATGAAACCTTTTCTCTCGTGGCTAAGATGGTGACTGTGAGAGCATTACTTGCAATTGCAGCCGTCAGGGGTTGGCATTTACATCAGTTTGATGTGAATAATGCATTCTTGCATGGCGACCTAAAGAAGAGGTGTATATGGAGATCCATCCTGGACATCCCAATGCAGGTGGTTCGAAGGTATGTAGGCTCATCAAGAGTTTATATAGACTCAAACAGGCGTCCAGGCAGTGGTATTCCAAGCTATTAGCCTTTATCATCCAACAGGGATTCACTCAATCAAAGGCTGATTACAGCCTATTCACAAAAACTGCAGAGAATTCTTTCATTGGGATCCTTGTATACGTGGATGATATCATTGTAGCAAGTGATAGTTTGGACAGTATTAACTCCCTCAAAGATTTGCTTGACAGAAGATTTAAGATCAAAGACTTGGGATTGCTAAAATATTTCTTGGGAATAGAAGTTGCAAGATTTGATGCTGGAATATATATTTGCCAACGAAAATATGCCTTAGATATACTACCTGATTCAGGAACAACAGGTTGTACACCAGCCAGAGTTCCCTTGGACCAGAATGTAAAAATGTCAAAAGATGATGGAGAGGCTCTACCTAATCCTACAGTTTCAGAAGACTCGTTGGAAGATTGTTATATCTAACTATCACTAGACCTGACCTATTCTATTCAGCCCAACTATTAAGCCAATTCATGAGTACTCCTCGTACGCCTCACTTGAAAGCAGCACGCAAAGTGTTGAGGTATATTAAAAGAGCCCCAAGGCACGGACTATTGTTTTCTTCAGATTCAAAGCTCCAGCTTAATGCTTATAGTGATTCAGATTGGGGAGCATGTCTTGACACACGAAGAAGTGTAACAGGGTATTGTGTTCTCATTGGTTCATCGCTAGTGTCATGAAAATCTAAGAAACAGGATACTATAGCCAGGTCCTCAGCTGAGGCAGAGTACAGGGCAATGGCAAATGTATGTTGTGAATTAACCTGGCTAAGGTATCTTTTCCAAGACCTTAAAGTTGATCATCCACAGGCTGCAAATTTGTTTTGTGACAACAAATCAGCTTTATACATAGTTGCAAACCCAGTCTTCCATGAGAGAACGAAACACATAGAGTTAGATTGCCATCTAATACGGGATAAAATTCAAGAAGGAAGTATAATTACTAAACGCCTTAATACTAAGTCTCAAATTGCTGACATTTTAACTAAGGCTTTAAGTACACATCAGTTTTATCAACATATGGACAAGATGGGAGTTTATGACATCCACTCTCCGTCTTGTGGGGGGATGTTGAAATATCAAGCTCAAATACTGGAGGATCAGCAAGAAGAAAAACAAATGTTGAAGGACGAAGACCAAAGGAATAATGGAGGTTGAGCTCTGCTATTGGGACCACTTTTCTGTTAGCATTTTTGCTGTTATGAATTAGTTTTGTATAGCTAATTATTTTCATTTTTTTTCGCATAGAATATAGGATAAAGTTTTCCTTCTAGATCCTTCTCACTGAATGTATATATAGCTCACTATGATGTACAGATTTAGCAGCAAATTATTCAATGAAACCATTTTTCTTCTTCCTTCATTTCCTTTACTGAACATAGTTGTATTGATTGGTTTATTTTCTAGTGTGAAAATTTACAACTGCAGCATATATCTAGGCCTCATATATTTCATATATAATTTTAATTATGCTACTTGTACAATTTTATTTGACAATTTACGCTTGATAATATCACATTTATACATTTTAAAAACTATTTTCAAAATCAAAATTGTCAATTATAATTATCAAGTATGATTGTATAAATAGGTTAATTCATAAAATTTATCTTGGTGTAAAGAAATATTCATTTTTATTGCAAACTTAAATGGTGAGTAAAAGACAAAAACTTGTCTTATTTTCTATCATTTTTCGTCCATCAAAGGTCACTTCAACTAGGACGGTACGTAGAGATATCAAATTCTTGTTTCCGGGGTTTGAATTCTCTACCCTCGATATACGTGAAAGAATTTAGCTTCTTACTTTAAAATAAAATTCAATAATTATAATACTCATTTTTAACCACATAATTATACAATAAAATATTTTGTATGTAAATTTAAATTTTTTTGCTATTAATTAATCATACATTCTCTAAAAAATCACTATTTCAAAACCTTTTTTTTTTCAAAATAATGGTCATCAAACAGGAACTTAGTACATATTCAAGTCCCATTTTTTTAAGAAAAATACATTTTAAAATAGTAATCTTTTGGAGTATGTATTGTTCAAAAATAATAAAAAATTTTAAATTTATATATAAAATTATTTTATAAGAAAATGTGAAATTTAAAAATGAGTTACGAGAAAATGATTTGTTGGAAAAATGAAAGCCAAATGTAAGCTTATCTGAGCCCATGTTTGGGTGGCTTTTTTTTTTCTTTTTTTTTTTAAATACATTGTTTTGAATATTGAATTTTTGGAGAATACGCATTTAAAAGTATGAAAAAAAATTTAAAATTACATGTAAAATATTTTATTGTGTGATTGAAAATGAATATAAATTTTTTTTTTTGAAATAATGTGAGACAAATTGAAGCTAATTTTACACTTTCTAAACAGGAACAGCAATAAAGGTACATTTGATTGTTAATATTTTTTCATGAATTTTTTTTTTAACCAAAATTCCTATTTTTGTACTGTTTGATTGTTATTTTTTTTATGAAAAAATACTTTCATATTTTTGGTTACATAATCATATTTTTTTCGAAAATAAGAAAAATATTTTCTTTAGAGGAGCATAATTTTATTTTTCAGGCAATTCTCTCTCTCTCTCTCTCACACACACACACACACACACATCTACCTGCTAATAAAAAATGGACAAATGAAATCAATCAAAAATATTTAATTAATAATTCTTTCCATTCAAATTTCATGCTTGTAATAAAATACACCCTAATAGAACTCAACAACATATAATCTGCCAACATGTTGCTTCGTCATTCTAATTGTAGTAGATATACCCCATTTATCCAATTTGATAAGTTACCGGTTCATTATATGAAAATCCGTTGATTGTAACCGATGTTTTAAAAAACGTAAAGCGTGGCAAGACGTGGAAGTGAAACTTCAAGTTTTACGGACTTAAGCGAGCCTAAACGCAAAAAATGTATTTTCTTGTTTTTAATATTATTTTAAATTTTTAATCATTTTTAAAAACATTTAATAATTAAGATTATACGTATCAAACATCTAAAATTATAAAAATATTATGTTTACTTGATAATTATTATAATTACTCAATTATAGAATTTTCAAGTTTTCGAAATGCAAAAACTAGATTATTTTTTCATAATTTCAATTTTCAACTAGACAATTCTTATTTAATAAATTTATAGAAAATTTATACATGTTTTCGAATTTTCAACAAAATAACAAGTCTAAATATCGTAATTACATATATAGATAGCACCGTGAAATCTTATTTAACTCAATAAATCATTTTTTAACTTTCGTACAGATAAAGTCTTTTAAAAACTTGGAAATCAATTCAAATGAAAAGTCTTTTAAAAAATAAATAATAATAATAACCCAAAATCAAATAAAGACTTTAAAAAAAAGAAAAAAATATATAAAAATGATGATATTTTGAATATTGATTCTAATGTATAAAGATACAATCAAGAAATACACTCTCAATACTCTATTGCTTGTACGACAATTGTTAAGTTTGATATTCGGTTAATGACATTTTATTGATGATTGTTTGTTAGTGCAATCATCTTAATCATTATCGCCGGTGCTTGAATATTTTTGTCTCACGTCGTAAAACATCTCCCGCGTTCACATGCTCCCCTTCTCCAACCAGTTTTCCAA
>CAIGRN010113847.1:0-11623 GCA_903798345.1 Fraxinus anomala | reverse complement strand
TCTAGAATGGTCCTGTGTGAGATCTATTGTCTTGGTTTACACAAATAGCTAAACAGTTCAAGGCATCAGATCTACTGGTTTGCTAGTCATTCCTGATAGGTTTCATAAGGGAAGGTTCAAAGCTAAATGCTACATATCCTATGCAGGATTGATTCGTTCTACTCTCTCTTTCTCTCTTGAGTCTTTGTTTCTTCAAATTTTCATTCATGTAGGGGATTGTTGGAAATGATATTGAATGAAAACACAAACTTCAGTTTCGTTTGAATGAAAACACAAACTTCAGTTTCATCCATTCCAGATGATATTGAATGAAAATGTGTAACTCCTTTATTTTATCTTCAATGTTGTAACTCCTCTATTCAATGTATTTATGAGCAGCTCTTCCTCTATTAGTATAAATAGATGATATCTTTCGGTTGAAAACACAAGAGAGATACAAGCTTTCCTTCCAGCATCAAACTTCTTCTTTCGATTTTAACCTTTTTTCTGATTTCTTTGAAAGATAGAGTATATCACAGCTAGTTCGTAGGCGGGTAACGTAGTGCAGTGTGTACCGACAACCGATTGTATCCTGAGAATCGAACACCGATCAAAATCCCCTGTACTCCGGTGAGGTGGCGAATTCGATTTAAGTAAATTGTGAATACACAGGCATTCAGTTTGATTTGATTCTCCAGTATTGACCTACAAATGCTAATTGTACGCTCTACCTGTGATCAAAATTTCAATGGTATCACAAGTCTTATTCGTCACTATATATCTGTCTCATGTGCAAGCAAACAACACTTCATAGAATAGGCAATGTGAGAGAAGTCTCGTGTCATTTCAAAATGATACAAACTTCCATTAAAATTCTCAATGACCAAGTTTTGCTTCACAATCATCCAGAAAGCCTCACATCCTTTCTCATGTTAAGGCCTGGAATGTCAGTTTCATAGACTACCCAGCCATCAAACTATAGTGCTCCTAAAACCCCAACTAAACCAAGAATCACCGTCAGAAATGACAACCATGACCGTCAAATACAACAAAGAAATCACTATATTGATTACCGAGATTTTGTTTTTTGTAAAATTAAACAATTATAAAGACACCTTTAGAAAACTGAATAAACAGGGCACGTTATAAGTAACTGGTGAGAAGTAGCGTCTGTGTTGGTGCACAACATTTTGTGCAATATCCGTATGCAGGTTTGTACAATTATTAGCAATGTAGTGCAAAGCTCGTGCACTAGCTGGGCGCTCGACCACTTCTATTTATACAAGACAACGATTTGAATTCCATAAATCATATTGTATATTAATTTGAAATCCGTTTATTTATTGTATAATTATTTAAATTACATAAATCATATCATGTAGTAATCTAATGTCTGCATATAAATGCCTGAACCTTTGGTATCTCTCTTACATTATATTATGTTGCCTCTCAACTGGGAAAGAGCTCCAAAAGTTTCAAATTCAATAGCATGCAGATAGAAATATAGCCAATAAAACGACCCAAACTCCGTCAGTTGCGCCTTCTGTCACCAAAAACTAACATGGTATTACTAATAATAACACAATAAAGCTATTTGTACAAAGTTGAGTTACAAAAGTTGGGTTACAAAGTGTGTTGGCAAAATCTAAACTATTGGTTTCATATGATTTAAAAATCTATTTTTAAAATGATTGGTGTAGATGTTATTTTGTCAACCAACTTTGTAACATAACTTTGTACATGTAATATAATAANAAAAGTTGGGTTACAAAGTGTGTTGGCAAAATCTAAACTATTGGTTTCATATGATTTAAAAATCTATTTTTAAAATGATTGGTGTAGATGTTATTTTGTCAACCAACTTTGTAACATAACTTTGTACATGTAATATAATAACAATTAAATAATGATGGTATTAAAAAAGATGATGACAATGATTAATTCTTATTACTAGTAGTATCAGTAATTTTCAAAAAAAAAAAAAAAAAAAATCTTCAATTTCAGGATCCAGCTTTCCATATAAATCTAACCATGACATTAAAATAATAATTATTTTAATCTGTTCTCCATATCCAGAAAAAAAATACTAAATGCATTAAATATTCCTTTTATTTCAAATTATTTTCTAATTTGTTCCTGATTCCTTGTAATTAGATGGGCAAATTCCACTTCTGGAAAGAGATTTGAGCAAAATCAAACATTTATAAAGTTGTCAATAGATTGAACAAATTATGGGCCATTTTTAGAGTACTGATGTGAAGTGGTGTTTGTTGGTACACACCAGTATGTACCATTACCGTGCTTGATTATGTATAAATGCAACTTGTGCAAGACAATGATTTGTATTCCACAAAAACATATTGTATATAATTTGAAATTCTCTTATGTATAGTGTAATGATTTAAGGTCCACAAATCATATTAAATAATCATACGAAGCCGGCATATAAATTAATAAAAATCTATGAAATCTCTCTTAAATTAATTTCCATTACCTACATTTTCATTTTGTTTTATCCTCGAAACTCACTCAACCAAGAATGAGCTCCAAAAGTTCCAAATTCTATAGCTCTTGCTTTCTCAAAATTTCGGTCCCTTTTCTCCTAAATATATATGGATATAGATATGTAAATACACAAAATACATGACCCACAAACACCGTGAATCGCACTTTCTGTCACAACAACTCACATGGTTATTGGTACTAAAATAAATTAAGGAACAATCGTCTTAAAAAAGGACGATTACTTATATTGTTATTAATTCATTATTGAGATTTGTACACCTTATCTCTTGCTGTGCATTTTCCTGAGTCAGTACAGCATTTTCATTGTTCTTAGTTCCTTATATTTGGTTTGTTCTTTTTCCATTGCACTTGCTTAACCTTAAAAAGGCTGTCTTTTTTCTACCCGAAGTCTTGAGTCTCCCTTTATTATTTTGATTCATAATTTTTTCATAGTCATTTACCTGTATCCAGCAAATTATATTATTGCTACAGATGTATTCAAAATTTGAAAATCAATGAAAAAATAAAGTCACTAAATACTAATTGCATGTTCTACGTACGATCAATTTTTCTATGGCATGCTAAGTCTTGTACGTCACAATGTGTCTTGTGTGCAAGAAAATGACACTTCATAGAAGAGGCAATTTGGGAAAAGTCTCATGACATTTCAAAATGATACAAACTTCTATTAAAATTCTTCTTGTTCAAGTTTTGCTTCACAATCTAGCCAGCTTCACATCAATTCTCTTGTAAGGCCTGAAGTGTCTGTTTCATTGACTACCCCAGCCATCATGTATCACTGTTCCTAAAACCCCAACAAAACCACCAATCAACGCCAGAATTAACAACCATAACAGTAAAACACAACAAAGAAAATATTAACTTCTGTTGTGAAACCAACCACCGGATTGAGATGTTGCACTTATATGGTACAATATGAAATACTTGATCTTATCACATGTTGTACTAATTATACCCATAATCTTTTATACCAATTGTTGGGAATTCAAGGATTACGTATTGCTTGATACCACTTGATATGAAACAAACCACCGGATTGAGATGTTGAAGTTATATGGCACAATAATAAAGTATTTGATCTAACAAAAGAATAATAAAAACAAGAAATATGCCGGATGAATTAAGAAATTTTATTGACTCAAGAATAATGGAGAAGAGAGAAAATTACAATGGATCATATAATTCTAGTAATATATTTTCTAACACTTTTTAAATTATATGGAAGAGCCTAGTATTTATACAGAACATGTAGAGGACGTTCAAACCCTCTCAATAGAGTTGTTGATGAAGTAGAATGTCAAAAAATAGAGTTCAAAACGAAATAGGAGAGAAAAACGTGGAAAACCGAAAACAGGTCAGGTCCACGCCGCGGCGCCACATCCGAGCACCGGGTGTTCTGCCCTGAAAAAAAATGTTAAAATTGTTTTCTTTATCCCAAACTCTTCTTTAAGTCCAATACCAAATTTTCAACTCCCAATATGCTTCCAAAATAGAACTTCAACTTGACATAAGACTCCAATAGTATTCCAAACTTGAATTCTCTTTGATGTGCACTTCAATTGGAATTCTTCAATACTTCAAATAAGAAATTTGGGTCACACCCAAATTCTAACAATCTTCACATTGACACGAATTTCACCAATGAATGAACTGATTTCTTCAACAATAACCAAAAAATTAATTTCTCCAATAAAACGCAATGTTCCACCTCTTTCAATGAGTCCAAGCACTACTCTTTTAGAATTATCTCAAATTCTAAAAAAATCATAATGATTTTATAATTTACCAAAATTGGCTATAACACACCCCAATGCAGAATCAAGCTCAAATGCTTTTAAAGAAGGCCCATTGCTAGATTGTACACCTTCTACTACGTTGAAAGCATGCTCAACAAAATTAGCATCAAAATACTCTTTTCCACTGGGTCCGTCCCTACCCATTGAATACAATGGCATCGCAAGTGATGGTGGAAAATTGGCATTATACATATCTCCAGAACTCTATTGATCAATATTCTTCAAACACAACCATTTATGAGCTCTTAAAGGTATTGCACCAAACTGAATGTCCACCACGGTACTGACCATGTGCTGATTGACTCTTCTAAATTCTGCACAACCCTGCAAGATGTATAACTGAGACCTTTTATGTCCCTTCAATACAACCTGGGTACCATTACAAACCTTCAAAACTCCACCTCTACCAAAAAACTTATAACCTTTTGAATCAAGGATAGACAATGAGATGTGATTCTTCTTCAAATCTGAAACATGTCGAACCGGCCAAGTGTTCTAATTGTTCCATCCAAAAATTTCAATCTAACCGTACCAATTCCAGTAACCTGACAAGGTGCATTATTTCCCATAACCACAACACATTTGGAAATAGTTTAATATGTAGCAAACAAGTCATTATTAGAACACACGTGCTGAATCAAGAATCCAATCTTTATTTGGTTTAGACTCGAAGTTAGAAATAGCCAAGAGTTCTCCATCAATGTTCTCCATGAGGTCTACTTCGCCTGAAGTATTTGATTGTTTCCCATATCGACTTACAGCCAACCTTTCTTTATTCTGTAATTTTTAGCAATCTTTCTTCATGTGCCCCTTTTTCTTGCAGTAGTTACAAATCTGATTACTGAATTTAGACTTTGATCTGCCCCTTCCAAAACCACCATGAGCAACCGGACCTTCTCCATCTCTGGCTTCAAAAACCAAATACTTCATTTTCTCTTTTGAATATAAAGTATCATACACCACCTCTATGGTGAGAGTATCGCGATTATAAAAGATCGTGTCTCTAAATGAAGAAAATGAAATGGGCAACGAACACAATAGAATCAATGCCAAATCTTCTTTATCATACTCTACTTCCAAAGTTTTCAAATCAGCGACGATCTCTTTAAATACAGCCATGTGATCTTCAAATGATCCTCCATCTGCCGTTGGATGAGAGTATAAACGCTGCTTGAGGTTCAACTTGATTGTCAGTTGAAATTATCATGACTATAAAATATCATGTCTCTAAATGAAGAAAACAAACACAATAGGACTAATGCCAAATCTTCTTCATCATACTTTACTTCCAAAGTTTCCAAATCAGCGACGATCTCTTTAAATACAGCCAAGTGATCTTTCAATGATATCTTTCTGCTATTCGATGAGAGTATAAATGCTGCTTGCGGTTCAACTTACTTATCAAACTTTTAATCATGCACAATTGTTCCAACTTCAACCATAGAGCAACTGCTGAAACCTACTTCAAAACGTCTTGAAGAATAGTATTTGATACATGAAGATGAATGTGAGAAACTACCTTCTTATACTTCTGTAATTTCTTCTCCACAGTCAAAGTTGCGGACATCTTGTCAATTCCCAACAACGCATCATCCAAATTCAGCCGTGCGAGTACTGCACGTATCTTAGCCTGTCATAAGGAAAATCTAGTGCTCCGATCTAAAAACGGAATGTCATACTTCATGGAAGTCACCACGAACAAAAATCTCGAACAAATCAAACTCAGCGCTCATGCAGAATGCTAAACTTAGGCTCTGAAACCACTTGTTGTAAAACCAGCCACGAGATTGAGATACTGAAGTTATATGAACAATAATAAAATATTTGATCAAGTAAAAGAATAATAAAGATAAAAAATATGGTAGATGAATTAAAAGATTTTATTGACTCAAGAATAATGAAGAAGAGAGAAAATTACAATGGATCATATAATTCTAGTAATCTATTTTGTCACACTTTTTAAATTGTATAGAAGAGCCTAGTATTTATAGGGAATATGTAGGAGACGTTCAAATCCTCTTAATAGAGTAGTTGATAAAATAGAATTCCAAAATACCGAGTCCAAAATGAAATAGGAAAGAAAAACGCGAAAAATCGGAAACATGTCCGTGGGCGCAGGGGTGCCACATCCAGGCGCCCCAACGCTAGGTGTTCTGCCTAGAAAAAAAATAATTTTTTTAAAAATTATTTTCTTCATCTCAGACTCTTATTCAAATTCAATACCAAATTTCTAATTCCTAATGGGCTTCCAAAATAGAATTTCAACTTGATATAGGACTCCAATAGTATTCAAAACTCGAATTCTCCTTGACGTATACTTCAATTAGAATTCTTCAATACTTCAAACAGAGAATTCAGGTCACACCCAAATTCTAATAACTTCCAATAATTGTTGAACAAATTATAAGCCGTTTTGTAGAGTACTAGTGTTAAGTGGTGTGTGTGCAAAACATTATGTGCCATATACGGTGCGACTTTGTACCATTAGTACCTATTGGAACATGATGATCAGCATTTGGAGCTGGACATTAACAAAACTAACAGTTCACATCCAGTTGTGATGAATTCCCTGGTAGGCCCCTCATATGCATTTTTGTAATTGCTTAGTTGGTTATTCTTCCTGAAGATTCTAGAATCAGTTATTTTTTTGTTTTGCCACCTGTATATTCTTTATTCCATTATGTACAACATTCTTTCTCTATATATGTACTATCAATTCAATTGAAATGAGAATACATTAGCTTTTCTCTCCAACTTTCTTCTGCCTTACTAATTTTTACATAATATTTGAGCAAGGTTTGGACTAAGGATCTTCATTCATGGCTACTGAATCAACAAACCTTAACAACTATGGCTGCTGAATCAATGAATCCTAACCCAATATCTCCTTCTTCTTCCACTCCTCTGCCCTCTTCTCGATTTCAATAACGTCACTAATCCTTATTGTCTGGACCATGGAGATAATCCTTCAGTTTCACTGGTCCAAAAATCCTCACTACATATAATTATACCAACTGGTCCGGGATGTGCCGAGCACTTTGAGCTAAAAATAAGCTAGAATTTGTCAATGGTACATTGGTTAAGCCTAAGGACATTGATGACCCGCTTTTTGATGCGTGGGAACGATGCAATGATTTGGTAGTCTATTGGCTGCAAAATTTAATCAACTAGACCTTGAAATCAAGCATAGCTCTAGTGGATGATGCTTCAAAAATCTAGGATCGATTCATCCAGGAAAATGGGCCTCACATCTTCAAATTGGAGAAAGCATTACAGCAAGATCAAGATCCTGTAAGTATCTATTATGGCAAGTTAAAGTCAGATGAATTAATTGTCTATAATCCACTTTCAGACTGTAGTTGTGGTAAGCTTAAAATTTTACTAGATAGGTACCAATGAGATTTTGTAATTCAATTTTTAATGAATCCTACAGTAACATCCAAGACCAAATTATGATACCACACCTATTACCTCCTGTGAATAGGGTCTTTTCTAAGATACAACAACAAGAGAAACAACATACCATGTCATCTGCCATACCTTCTCCTTACTCAATGGCCTTTGCAGTAAAAAAAGTTATACTCCTTTCAAACCCAATACCAAGAAGTTTTTTTCCTCAAAAACATGAAAGGCCTTACTGTACCCACTGCCATATAATTGGTCATTTTTTGGAAAAATGTTTTAAGGCTGGAAATGCCGAGGCACTTATTTGCAGTCTTTGTCATATCTCGGGCATGTGGTTGATAAATTCTACAAATGAAATGGGTATCCACCTAGGCATCAGCTCCATAACAAAGGTGAGGCATCTGGTTTTTCTATAAATTTAACTTCTCTGGAGTAGGAAGAAGTGGCTGAGGAGAAAATAGCTTTCACCAAAGATCAATACCAACAATTGTTGGCTCTGATTCAACTAAGGAATGCTGCCATTGCCATACACCCAGTAAACCAAGTCCAGACAGCATTCAATCCTACAGCTAGTTCACAAGAAATTAGTATGTCCGGTATACCTTTATGCTTTGCTCTTCAGCTCAAACACAACAAAATATTAATGTCTTACCTTAGATCATAGACACTGGTGCTACAGACCATATGATCTGTAATGCCTCATTCTATACATCCATTTCATTTCAAGTTCCATTAATAGTCAATCTATAGATTCTACCTAATGGAAACACGGCACATGTCAGTCATATAGGAACAGTTAGGATTACAAACAATCTCACCTTGAAGAATGTCCTAACTCCTATGCGTAGCCTCCTTTAACTTCTACCGGATTTGTGCTAAACTATTAGCTAACTCTCTCACTTGTTGCTTCATCTTTTTCTCACATTCTTGCTTTATCTAGGACCTTTCATCTTGGACCACGATTGGCATGGGTGAAATGAGGAATGGATTGTATCACTTGCTGGTTACTGAAGTGTCTCCAACAGCATTGGTCTCTGATGCTTGGACTTTTCGAAATAGTAGGAGTACCCGTGCCGAACATGACACGATATGAGTATGGGTATGTGATATGTGTCAAATCCTCCAAGTTTCAACTGGACACTTCGTCGTTTTTGCTTCTTTTTTTCTTTTCCTTTTCTTCTTTCTAGTTTTTGCTCTCTATAAAACTAATGTCGCCGTCGAGAGGATGGAGAAAGGCGACAGGGCTAGGTTTTCCCTTCTTTTTCCTTCTTTTTTCCACTATATTGGTGGTTTAGGGTTTTTTTATATAAAATAAAAACGGGTTCCATATAGTGCCCACTTAGTGCTCCAATAAGTGCAAATTACAACCAAGTCCTTCATGTTCTATTTTATACAACATTTAGTAATTCTCATAATTGAAAACTAAATCTCAAAATTCTATTTTATTTATCTTAATCCCTTATTCAAAACGTATTTCCTTCTCTGTGAATAATTGATTTTGGTATACTCAAAATGACATCTAGAATTAGTAAAAAAATTGAAGTTTGAAAGAAGTACCCACGTACCCGTATCCAAAATTTGGATTCTTTTTAGCCATCTTCTCGTATCCTACATTTTAGAAAATAAAAGATCTGACACTTAAATACGCTCCCATATCCGATTCCCGTACCCGAGTTCAAGTAACATAGGCCTTGGTCGATCGTCTTCTCTACATAAGAACATGTTTGTTTCTACTTCTTTTAGTAATCATGTTGTTCCCGAACTATGACACTTTAGACTTGGCCATACACCTTTCACAAAGTTAAATTTAATTTCTGATCGTATTGTTAAGAATCAATTATCTTGCATTAACAATGTTCCTTGTTGTATATGTCCACTTACAAAGAAACACGGACTTCCATCTCCTGTAAGTACTTGTAAAACTAAGCAAATTTTAATCCATCTACAGAAGCTTATGATGGATCCAAGTATTTTTTAACCATTGTGGACGATTTTTTAACCATTTGAAAGATACTCTAAACAAATGTGTACGTGTTTACTTTCTTGGTTTCAAAATGTTATAGGATATGAAGCCCATATATTATTAAATGAACATTTGGTATCTCTCTTAAAATAATTTTTATTGTCTGTATTGTTGTTTTGTTTTATCCTCCAAACTCTCTCAACCAGGAGAGAACTCCAAAAGTCCAAATTCTATAGCTCTCACTTTCTATCACCACAAACTCGCTTGGTTATTTCTACTAAAACAAATTAAACAACAACCGTCTTAAAAGAAGACGGTTAATTTTATTGTTATTAATCCATCACTTACGACCATTACCAAATCAATTTAAATCGTCGACAATCTCCAAAAGAAGATCTTCAATTTAAGGATCTAAATTTCCATATAAATCCAACTATAATATTAAAATAACGATAAGGTTAATTAATTCGCCCTATGTAGAAAAAGAAAACATACTAAATGCCTTAAATATTTCTTTTATTAAGTCCGGGCATTTTCTGAGATAGATTATTTCTTAAATGGAACATTGTCAAGGACAAGGAATGATTGAATTTTTGCAACGATTATATCGCGCTATTAAGACACGAGAAATTGCCATAATCTATGTGTTCAGAATAAAATGAAATATGGAAACAACACTGCACATTCAATGCTTATTTGTCATCTTTTTCTGTGCATTTTTCTCTGGCGGTACAGCTTGTCCATTGTTCTTTGTTCCTCATATTTGGTTTATTCTTCTTCCATTGCACTCCCTTAACCTGAAAAGTGCTTTTTTCTACCTCAAGTCTTGAAATTTCCATTGATCATTTTGGTGCACTTTTATATTAGTTTAGCTGTGTCCAGCAATTTAAACTATAGCTACAAAAGTATGCAACGATTTGAAAATCTAATCGAAAACAGAGTCATGAAATACTAATTGTATTATCTCTGTGTTCGTGCACAAAAGTATGTGCCATATCCTTGCTTGGGTGTGCTCAATTGTGTGCACTGCTGTGCAAAGTCGGCACACTAGACTTGCACAAGGCTATGCACGAAGCCTAACCCAAGTTGTCATTTTAATCTGATTTTTCTATTCTTTTTTGAATAACGAAAGCCAATTCTACTTATGCATGACAATGATTTAAATTTCGTAAATCATATTGTATGATAATTACAAGTCGTCGTATATTTTGTATAATGATATAGTGTACATAAATCATATTATATAATAATCTGATGTTTGAACTTTTGGTGTCTCTTTTAAATTCAATTTTTAATGTCTATATCTTCATTTTGTTTTACCTTCCAAACCAACTTAACCAAGAAGAATAGCCAAAAAAAAATAATCCAAATTCTAGAGCTCTCGCTTTCCCTTTCATTCCATTTCCTCCTGAAGAAATGCATACATACATGCATACACACATACACACAAATAACAGGTTTGATTTCCCATCCACAGTGAGTAGGACTTCTAGTGTAATCAACTTGCCCTATCGAGAAAAAGAAAACATACCAAATTCGTTAAATACTCCTCGTATCTCAAAATCACTCTCTAATTTGATCCTAAATCTTCATAGTTAGATCGACAAAATCCAAAGTCTAAACCCCACCAAAATCGCAAATCATCACCAGAATCAACAACCACAACTGTTATGCACAATAAACAAATCACTAACCTCTTGAGATGAAATTTTTGCAAAATCAAACATATATAGAGATACCAATAGAAAACTGAACAAATGTCGGGACATTTTCTAGAGTATTGCTATGAAGTGGTGTGTGATGGTGCACACTGTTGGAAAAAATGGTTTAATGGTGACTGTGGAGCTAAATTTGAGTGGGACCCGGTTGTTCATTTTGGAATATGAAAGTTGATTTGTATTCTCCTCCGTGAGTACATCGAAATCATATATTTACTTGCCAAAAATGATGTTCG
>CAIGRN010113846.1:0-13508 GCA_903798345.1 Fraxinus anomala | reverse complement strand
CACCTTGAAGGTCTTAGGAGATCTATCTCCTTCACTATCAATGGCGGAACTTAGGAAATACGAATTGTTGCGAGAGCAGTTACAAGGAGCCTCAAGATAAGCTGTTTCAGTGCTGTACGTATGATTATATTTACTGATCTTGCTAAACGACTTATGTAGATTTGCTGCCTGCAAATCTGTGAAGAAGTTGTTTATATGATAACTTATGTAGATTTGCCTTTTGATCTCAATGTTCGAGATCTTGATGTAAATAAATATCATAACCCAGCGCCATTGAAATTTCCTTGAGCCCTTTTTGCTTGTAAATTGCTACAAGTTCTCCAAGTACCATTATTTGACAGTATGGTTATGAATAAGTCAATTCTTATTGACTCTAAAGAATTTACATGTTGATCGTTTCACTTTTCTAATCCTAAACAAATATTTCCAGAAAGTACATTGATCACGAGTCTGTAAATAACTACATAAAATATTTGATATTTATGAATTTATACAACCATGATGGATCGTGTATAGTTTTGATAAATGAAACGAAATATATTTGGATGGTACTCACATTTACTCCAGTCTATTCTACTAAAAATGAATAGATAGATAATATTTTAAAAAAAAAGGGCTCTCCCGTTTCTCAAGTGGGTAGGAAGAAAATAATGAATTATTATGACGTATTGAATAAGATAAACATTTAATCTAATTTATTTTATTGTTTAGTATATATAATTCAATAATTACATATCAAGTATGAATTTACTTCTTCAAATTCTAATTTGGAACGGATTATCTTAAATTGAATCAATCGTTCTTTCTTAACGGGAATAAGAATTTATCGACTTTTCCAAAAACACTTATAATTACTTAATAGTTACTAATTGCTTGTGCAAACATATATATTTTTAATCAAATGTGAAAATAAATGCAAAAATAAAATAAAAATTCACATGGATCCACAAGTGTGGCTTATTGAATTCTTTTTTAAGGAAAAGTTAAGCTAGGGCCACATTCAACTAGCTAGTTGACCAACAGATAGGAGATTAAGGGATGACTTCAGAAATAAGTGGGTGTCACGTATAGAAAGTGTTGAGGTAGAAACATGCCCAATATTACGAACAGGCATATATAAACAATCATCATAGTATAAATGAGAGGAAAATGATTTAAGGACTTGCTCGTTAAAAATTGAAGGGGAATTGAAAATCATATGATTACAAGCGGAGTTGATGAACTAATAAGTGGATTTACCTAAGGAAACAGATAAAATACAAGAAGTATGGAATAGAACCTAGTTTATGAATACCTCAAGGTCAGTTGTAGTAAGAGAAGACAAGGAGGATGCATGAGAGGAGTCCAAAGTTGACGAATTAGTCTAAGCAGAAGCATCAACATGCTGGTAAGATGCCTTAAGTCATTTGAGCATCCCTAGCATCTTTTACCTTTTTTTCATTGGACAATTTGAGATGCGATGACCTTCCTCCTTATAATAGTGGCACTGGCTGAAGAATCGGTGTTTAAAGGAAGCATCATTGCAATTGGAGTTCCCCTCGATCCACCTTGTTATCGGGTGTCTAAATCAGTAGCATGAGTCCGACGAGTAGTCCGTCATGTCTCCTCATAAATGAGCCCTATAAGAGCAACCTTAAACTCAAGCAAAGGAGAGCGATAAAGTAAAGAAGCCCCGGTGTGCTCAAAATCATCTTGAATATTCATCATAGAATGAATAAATTGACAGCGATTGTTGACCCCGAAAAATGGCTCCGACAGGTAGCCAACAGAATAATACTCCACGTAACTTTCTTCCTGCGCACGGCAACAAATCGTTAGTCACTTGTGGCCTTGTGGAGGCGGCCGCGAGCTCTCGACGGTCAAGTCAGTGTTTTAGTCAATCAAAAAATGATGCCCGACGGTGAAGCAGTCATCGGGACGTGGTTGAGGATGTGTGCAAATGTGGTGAAAAGCTTTTTGAGTTAAAAGACTAGGAGCTTGTTTGGGAGAGATTAAAATCGAATTAAAATTGAAAAATTAGTCATTATTGTTGACTTTTATTAGACGAGTGGGACCCAATAACAGCTATATTTTCAATTATAATTGGATTTTAATTACTACCAAACAAGCTCTAGAATACAAGGATTCATATGGGAACCCCCACCTTACCATTCTATGGAGGTATTTATACTAGAGAAGGAAAGAGGAGAACTGTTGGATGGGGGGACACGTGGCTTCAGATATTGGATGGGTCGTCCTTTCAAAGGCGTCAATCTGTCAATCTGTAGGTTGGCTGGTATTAAATGATTTCTAACATAGCAACTGAGTTAACTGTTTGCAGCCTACCACACGGCCCATCAATCAGTCAGGGACTTGACTTTGGATAGATTTCCTCACAAAAGATCTTGGTAGAGGTGTGGCGAGGCGGATTGTGAAGTGTAATGAATGCGGAGTGCTGGCCGGGCCTTTGCATCCGTCGTGAATGGCAGGTGAGTTCAACTCTTCTACGAGGTTCAAAGTCATGGGATCACTTCGGAATATAGAGTCAATTCTTCCGACATGGATTCAGGTCGTTAGCCACGTGGCAACACCAAATCAGTTCGTTTAATACGTGGCAGGTAAAGTGGATGGACGAGGTATAGATATTTATATAATGCATGGAATTTGTAGAGACGGTGATATCGTGTCATTCTACGGGCGTATGCATTAGTTGTGGACGAGACGAAGAAGTGTGCAGGAGCGAAGTCCTGATAAAAGGACGAAGTAATAGGTGTTGGCAACTTTGGGAAAAGTTGTGAAGCGAAGTCCTAGCTGAAGGACGAAGTGATAGGTGTTGGCGACTTTGGGAAAAGTTGTTAAGCGAAGTCCTGGCTGAAGGACGGAGTGATAAGTGTTGGCAACTTTGGGAAAAGTTGTCAAGCGAAGTTCTGGCTGAAGGACGAAGTGATAGGTGTTAGCAACTTTGGGAAAGGTTGTCAAGCGAAGTCCTGGCTGAAGGACGAAGTGATAGGTGTTGGCAACTTTGGGAAAAGTTGTCAAGTGAAGTCTTGGCTGAAGGACGAAGTGATAGGTGTTGGTAACTTTGGGAAAAGTTGTGAAACGAAGTCCTAGCTGAAGGACAAAATGTCGGTGTTGGCAACTTTAGGAAAAGTTGTTAAGCAAAGTCCTAGCTGAAGGACGAAGTGATAGGTGTTGGCAACTTTAGGAAATGTTGTTAAGCGAAGTCCTGGCTGAAGAAGGAAGTGATAGGTGTTGGCAACTTTGGAAAAAGTTGTTAAGCGAAGTCCTGGCTAAGGACGAAGTGATAAGTGTTGAAAACTTTGGGAAAATTTGTTAAGTGAAGTCCTGGCTGAAGGACGAAGTGATATGTGTTGGCAATTTTGAGAAAAGTTGTGAAGCGAAGTCCAAGCTGAAGGACGAAGTGTTGCTGATGATACAATCTTGGGTCGTGTGCTAATGATTTGACAATTTTCGCGCCTTCCCAAGGCAGATTTTGTGGGCGTTGCTTGCTTCCAACACACACCTCCAAGGCCATAAATGGTAATCATGGTGATGGCTAGGACAGCTCAAGGCAACGCATTTAGGTTGGCACGTGAATTACACCGCTCCATCAGAGCCATCTGCTTGTGTGACTTTTGGTTTCAACGGTTGTGATGAACGTGGGGTTGGACGATCAGGATGCGATCAACAATGATCTAACGGCTGGGGTGAACTTGGGACGCCTATATAAGGCCCAAACTCCTCCCTTTACAACTTTACTTTGCGATTCTCCTTATAACTCACTCTAAATTTTCTATTTTTCCAGCGAGTAAGACCCTGAAACTCCGGTGACTTCTTTTCTTTCGAACCAAAACCCTAGGTAAACTTTTCTACTTTATTCCATTCTTTTTCTATTTTTCAAATTTCTTAATGGCCACTGAAAGCTCTTTGAGAATGTCTATGAGTGAGGAGGAGCGAAGTGTGGGAAGTTCAGGTATGAGGGAGCCAATCGTCCTCTCTTCGAACGAAATAGGTAGAGCTATTAAGTCGGGAGAGAATATTTGGAGATTGCCCACCTGTGGCGTCGAGCCAGCCTGGGCGTAGACATGCCCTTTAGCGTGTTCCACTCTGTCTACTTCCCTAAGAGTGTGGTTGGGGATGAGAAAAGTAATAGGTGGTACTAAATAACTCCCTGGGGATCCCACTCCCCATTCATGGTAGGGTCACTCTCTTCAGTTAAGGAATGGAGGAAATCGTGATTCTGGGTGTCAGGGAGGTGGGACACCATGGAGGGCGACCACATGGCTCCTCTTACAGTTCCAACGACCTATTCCTTCTCCAGTAAGTTCTTTCGTATAGCCGTTTATCGTTTGTGTGAATTCTTGTGGTTTAATACCTTTGTTATTTCCAGGTTCGTTATCGAGGTGTGAAATTTCTACTGAGGAGTGGGATATAATCAGCCACATCTATCAGCTGCATCTCAAGGATCGGAGCTATAACGAGCTAATTGATAAGAATACGGAATTTGCTATGCACTGACTGATAGCCTCCTTAGGTGAGTTACGTTTTTTGAGCTCCATTCAATGTTCTGCTTGTCTGTTCTAACTATTCTCTTCGTGCAAACGATTACTTGAAGAAGAAAACACTCAAGCCTGATTTTACTACAATTCGTTGTAGTGTGGCTAGAGATAGCAGTGAGGCTGGTTCCTTAGACGGGGCGGGGTAGGTGCGGGACGCTGGCCTACCCCGTTTCCTTCCCCCCCCCTTTTTTTTCAAAAATTTTCAGTTAAAATACAAATTCAAAATTTTAAAATCCAAAGCAAATAATGCTCAAACTAACTACATCAATATCCGAAGCAAGCACTCGAAACAAACAATGTCCAAAATTAAACGTTTGTAAGTNAACAAACAATGCTCAAACTAACTAGAAACAAACAATGTCCAAAATTAAACATTTGCAAGTATAATTACATTCTAACTAAATTTCATCTCAAACTAACTAGAAACAAACAATGTCCAAAATTAAACATTTGCAAGTATAATTACACTTAATCCAAAATGTATTATTTTTCCATCTTCATAACTTCATTCATCAGCAGAGCTAGAGATGACACAAGATGGTTTCTAAAAAACGAAAGAAATATTATACTGAATATATCATAATAATTTGTAGTTAATTAATTTTTTTTTATTCTTCACAGGGTGGGTTCGAGACGGGGCATCTCCACCTCGCGCCGACCCAAGACCCGAGAAGGGGCTGCAATCCCTACCCCGCCTCGCCTCGTCTCGCCCTACTACCCATCGGGGTAGGTTTTGTCCGCCACATTCGGGGCGGGACGGAGTGGGTCGAATTTTTTTGCCATCACTAAGTGTGGCCGAGGCGAGGGCCCTTAAGACCAGCTTGTCCGCCTATAAGAAGCAGGCGAAAAAATTGAACCAGTTAAGTAAGAGCCAGCAGCCTCCCGAAGCGGACGAAGCGGGAGAAGGCATCTCCCTTGTTAAGAGGAAAATATACGGCCCAACGGGGGGCCTCCTATTCGTTGGCCATAGTGGCCAAGCTTCCTCATTCTCCTATTCTAATCGTGGTGACTGTTGCAGCCCCTTCTGAAGTCCCAAAGGCCGTTATGCCTATTATTGCTATCCCGACTGAGGGGCCAGCCCGAAAAAGGCTAAAGAAATCCGCCAATGCCCTACCTCGTGGTAAAACAACTGACTTTCTGGGAAGGAAGAATGATGATCGTCCCGAGGCAGTATTAGAAATGTTGCCTCCGAAGACTGCTTCTGCCACCCTAGTCCACAACAAGAAATGGACCAGAGACTAGCAAGATCACATCGCCTCCTACGAAGTGGAGGACCTCTTAGACGCCAATAATGCCTATGTGGCCAGGGCCATAAGTATTGGAACAGCGGCTGAAGATTTGGTCAGGGGCCTTCGTAAGAAAAATGAAGAATTGGAACAAAGGATTAAGGCCTTGAAAAATTAGGAGGAAGAGGTGACGAGGCAATGGCTGAAATGGAGGTGAATAGGATTGAGGCTAAAGTGAAGTTGGACTCTGCTGAGATTCAGATAAACTAATTGAAGAACGAATTCCATGAGTCTGTTTCTCAAGTGACAGCCCCGACTAAGAGGATCGACCAGTCTAATGAACACCAGCGGATTGCCTCTGAGGAGTTGGTATAGGCCAACAAGGAGAAAGCTGAACTCAAGATGCTCTCTGAAGCTCAAACAAATGAGATTAAATCTCTTAAAGCCAATGTAAAGTCAGTAGGTGAGGTGGCAGTTTAGAACTACATCGACAACTTCGACCAAACGAATGAGTATGATGACTTCGCTAACTAATAGGCTTCATGGAATGCCCAATAAATGATGTCTTGCCTAAGATAGGTGCATCCAGATCTAGACATCGCGTTTCTTGAAGAAGAGTTCGGTGGTTGGCCTGACATAGAGGCTGGAGAAGAAGCCTTCAAGGAGGAGGTGAGAGCGGTGGCTATTGTAAATATAGATCCTTAGCTTTTTTTCTTTTTCTTCTTATTGTAATAGCCTCGGCCCTAATTTGTTTAGTAATGAAATTCTTACTCAATTCACTCATGTTGTCGCCTTGCTCAAACCACGTTAACCAAATAAGAACTTAATCGACTGGATAAGCAAGTGTAAACACCTCGCCTAAGCATACCCGCTTAAGCAAATAGATGAAGTAAATGGCTTCCAAGTGTAAACACTTCGCCTAAGCATAACCACTTAAGCAAATGGATGAAACCACTTAAGTAAATGGATGAAATAAATGGTTTCCAAGTGTAAACACTTCGCCTAAGCGTAACCACTTAAACAAATGGATGAAGTAAATGGCTTCCAAGTATAAACGCTTCGCTTAAGTGTAACCACTTAAGCAAATGGATGAAATAAATGGCTTCCAAGTGTAAACACTTTGCCCAAACATAATCATTGTTGACTCCTTGGGGGCGTATGCACATCGACAAGGAGTAAGAATATGTGAGGACACTACTGATTCACTTCACCAAAGGTGGCACCGGCACCTCCCCTAACGAAGTGGATACTCTTGGTTGAGGTGACCACTTGGGGACGTATGCACCTCGGCAAGGAGCAATGATGTGTGAAGATACTGCTGATTTACTTCACCAGATGTAGCACCCACACCTCTCCTAACGAAGTGGATACCCTTGAGGACACTGCTGATCCACTTTACCAGAGGTAGCACCCGCAACTCCTCTGACGAAGTGGATATCCTTGGTTGAGGTAACCCCTGGGGGCATATACACATTGGCAAGGAACAAGGATGTGTGAGGACACTACTAACCTACTTCACCAGAGGTGCCACCCACACCTCCCCTGACGAAGTGGACGTCCTTTGAGAACATATGCAGAAGTGAAAATCAGTTCATTCAATTAATAATAACATTTACATGATAAATCCTCATGACCACCCTACTGATAATACTTCCGTAAGTGTTCGATGTTCCAGGGATGAGGCATCGCCTTGCCCTCCAAATTTTCAATTTTGTATGTGTCGGGTCACACTTCTTCTGTGATACGATATCGACCTTCCTAGTTCTTTCCCAGTGTTCCTGTTCCCATCTCTTTTGATGATTGGAACACTTTTCGAAGTACCAGGTCGCCAATGCGAAATGCCCTTTTTCTTCACTTTGTCATTGTAGTAGCGCATCATCTTGCGCTGATAGGAGGCAAGTCTAACTTGAGAATCATCTATCTTTTCTTCGAGGAGTTTGAGCTCAAGCTTTCTCAGTTCTTCATTTTTTATTTCATTAAAGTGGATGCAACGAGACGAATGCACTCCAACTTTTACGGGACTCATGGCTTTGACCCCGTAAGTCATGGAGAATGGGGTCTCTTCTGATTACAGCCCTGCAGGTCATTCGTATGGCCCAAAGAACTTGGAGGAGTTCGTCAACCCATGCCCCTTTTGAAGCATCTAACTTTCTTTTCAGGATGAATTTTATGGTTTTGTTGATCGCTTCGACCTGGTCGTTAGCTTGGGTTGATGAGGTATTAAGAAATGTTTTTTAATTCCAAACTCATTGCATAAGTTATTGATCTTCTTGTTATCAGATTGTTTACCATTATTTGAAACCACGGAGTGGGGTATGTCGAATCTACATATAATGTTCTTCCAGAAAAAATTGGAAGTGCTCACTTCGACCCATTTCGTAAAGTAAATTTGTTGACCCTGAAAATGGCTCCGACAGGTGGCCAACAGAATAATACTCCACGTAAGCTCCTTTGTGTGCACGATAACACACCGTTAGTCACTCATGACCTTTTTCAGTGATGGTAGAGGCGGCTACGAGTACTCCGACGGTCAAGTCAGTGTTTCATTTTATTGGAAAATGATGCCCGACGGTGAAGCAGTCGTTGGGACGTGGTTTAGGATGTGTGCAAATATAGTGATAAGCTTTTTGAGTTAAAAGGTTAGAATACTTGGATTCAGATGGGAACCCCCACCTTACCATTGTGTGGGAGTATTTATACTAGAGAATGGAAGAGGAGAAACGTTGGATGGGGTACACGTGACTTCAGATCTCGGATGGGTCGTCCTTTCATAGGCGTCAATCGTCAATCCGTAGGTTGGCAAGCATTAAATGATTTTTAACATAGCAACCGAGTTGACTATTTGCAGCCTGTCACACATCCCATCAATCGGTCAGGGACTTGACTTTGGATAGATTTCCTCACAAAAGATCTTGGTAGAGGTGTGGCAAGGCGGATTGTGAAGCGTAATGAATGTGGAGTGCGGGCATTTGCATCCGCTATGAATGGCGGATGAGTTCGGCTCTTCTACGAGGTTTAAAGTCATGGGATCAGTTCGGAATATAGAATCAATTCGTCCGACATAGATTCAGGTCGTTGGCCACGTGGCAACATCAAATCAGTTCGTTCAATACGTGGCGGGTGAAGTGGATAGACGAAGTGGAGGGCCTCAGAATGCCCTAATAGCGATCTCTATATTCTATAAGAAATCGTTCATCAGGAAAGGCTGGATCCGTCAAGAGAGCTTATCCCAAAGACTGCTAAATTGGAAGTGGCAGTCAACAAAAGATTGATGAGACTCCTAAAATATCTGATAAAGCTTAGATTCCAACTGAAATTGGAGAGCAACATCACGAGAGTAATTGTATCAATTTGCCGAAAAATTCCCAAGAAATTTAGCATTCCAAAACTTAAGAAAAAGACTCTAACTGAAAGGAACAAAAGTATTAATAAACCATGAGAGAACCTTCAAGGCACTTATCAAAATCCTCGACAATTTCCTTGTCATTTTTTGTATGTTGGTTTTGATTCAATCACAAAACACCATAGTTTAAGACTTGTCAAAAATAGACATATGTTGGGCTCTAGCATTGTTGTTGGTTTTAACCAAAATATTTTTTATAGGATGAGCAATATTCTTTAAAGAAGCTCTAACAAAAAAATGCTGACCAAATCAAGCTAAACGAAGATCACCAGAAGAATGAACACCAAAAGGTTGGGATGGGTGATAGATCGTTGGAGAAGTTGTCGACAATGGTTGATGGTAGTCGACGGTATTGGAATGTGATGTTCTTCGCACCAAAAGAAAGCTCCGGAGACAAGAAATCGATTCTTAGTTGATAAGTGTGTTTTTGCACACTTATTTAATACCTTAATGAGCTTAAATATTGATTAAATGAGTGAATTTCTACTTACAATTATGTAATTATTGCTTTTATAGGTAAAAATCACCTGAAAAATAGAACAATGCAAAAAAGAAGAGAAAATGACCAAAAATGTGCAAAATTGTGAATTTTGGGGACCAAAATGAACAAGTGCAGAAATTTAAAGGACCTTGGATGCAATTTTTGGATGGTGTGATTGAAATGAAAGTCAAATTTTGAGGTCCAGATTGTACAAGATCAAAGTTGAGGACTAAGCATGCAAATAGTGGAGGACTAAGCTGGACGACATGAAAGGAAAAAAGACTTGTGCGCGCTAAAGCTTAGATAGCACGTGCGGGAGGATTAAAAACTAACCTGAGAGCAAAGCGCAATACCAGTGCGCGCTGCTTTTTTTACGGCCGTTTTTGCTATTTTTGCCAAAACTTGGAGACATGGCTGCAAATTTCTTTGAGTTCTAAAACTTTAAAAAACGGCAGCAGATAGGAGCTTCTTCTTCCATTATTCTTGTTCTCTTTTCTTTTCTTTTCCTTTCATTTTCTTTTCTTTTTATTTTGATTTTACTTGTAATTTTTGGGGGAAAAAATCAAGAGGACATGGAAAATACATTTGAAGAAATAGTGGGGGACAATCAAGATCAAGCTATCAAGAATCCAAATCCAAAGAGGGTTTTATCTTCTCTCTTGTATTTTCTTCGTTATTATCTTCTATTTGCAATATATTGTATAAAATATTTTCTTTTGTATCATATATTTAACATGGGCTAAGTTTTATTATTGAGACCCATTTTTGAAACTTAACCTAACTTGGATTGATTTCAATATTCGCTTTGTAATATTTAAATGCTTATTTTCATGTGTATCTACTATTGTATTTCATGCATTTTCATTTATGTGGCCAATAAATAATTGTATTTAGTGATTTGTACATCGTTTGAGAAAAGATTGTGCATTTTAGACCGAATGGTAGAAATTCTAGGTTTGCATAGGAGAGAGATATATACCCAACTCTAGGTGACCTATTGAGCTATTTTCACAAAGAATTAATGCGGTTGTTTGGTTGTAATCGACAAAGAGATATAATATGTTAAACTAATCAATTATGGTTAATTTTATTATGGTTAATTTCGCTCGAGATAGGCAATTAACTAAAATTGAAAAATCGGGTCTAACATCGTAAACTAGTAATTTATTAATGGGCTTGTGGATAAATTAATTAGGTGACGGTTAAGCGAAACTATGAATTCCATCCACGTTTTCCTCCGAAATTTTTCAAGTTTTCATTTTTTCTTATTTTGTATATTTTTAGTTATTTTCTTCCAAAACTAAAATATTTATTGTATGTGTTTCTTTTTATTGTTGAAATTAAATTAATGAAAATTGTGTAATCGAAAGTATATATTTCTCGAGAGATCGATAACTCGAACTCAAAAGGTCCACTGTATTACTTGAACGCGATACGTGCACTTGTGGGTTGCACTTTATAGCGAACAGTAGTATTTTGGAATCCTAAATCAACGAGCAGAGAACTTAATTATGGTGAAAGAACATCGGAACAGGAGATGAAACCAAAGCTAGAACTTAATCAAGCTAGAATTCAAGAATGATCAGATATGTATGTATATATCAAGGAATATGCAATCGACCTAATTTAGGGTAATATGATTTATGTGGATTGCACATATAATAACGTACAAGACCCTTATGCTTACGCTAAAAAGCTTTTTCTTTTGTGATTTCTTTAACTTAGCAAAGAGATAAGAAATTTTATTAGTTAGAGGCTGAAACAAATTTTGATTTTACTTCTTAGAGATATGGTTGGAAGATGATAGAGGTGGAAGAAAAAATTGAATTTTACCTCCTTAAAGGATAAGTTGTAATTATCAAATTGTTCTTTGCTAGTGCTACTAAGAAGAATATTCAAACAAGTAAATTTACAAAGTCAAGCAAGAAAAGAAAGTTTATTAGTTGATCAAGTTCATGTTTGATTTTTCAACTTAAAGAAGGAATTCAAATTGTATTTGTCAAATGATAAACCGCCTAACAAAAGTTATAAACAGGCCTTATGTTATGTTCATCATATGTGTGTTTAATGAGTAAGGGCCAAAAATAATTAAGCACTACGTGAGGATTCGAGAAATGTAGAGTTTATTATTGAGAGAATTTGAGATATTTTGTAACTACTATTTGAAACTCATCTTGTAATCCTCTATTCCTATTTTATAGTAAAGCCGCATTATTTATTAAGTAAAATCTTGGTCCAAGTTTTGCTACTTTTCATTATCCTGGACAATCATCCTCAACACGATTGTGAAGTTTCGGATTCTTTGTAGTCACTTTACATATTGCAATGAAGAAATAGAAGGAGAAGATGGGAAATCAATATTGGGAAAAATAGATTGATTCGAGCAAGGTATTAATATTGGAAGGTGCAATTTATCTATGTACTAGTTATTGACACGTGCGTTGCACGAATTCTATATTTGTTGTGTTTTTATTAGTGTAGAAATTGTAGATATTAAAAAAAAGTTGTTTAAGATTTATTTGATTATTCAATAGTCTTGGGAGCATATTATTGCTTCGCTGGTGCTCAATCTAATAAGGTGATTATTTCAAAAGCCGATATTATCGCACAAAGAAAATCACCAAAAATAAAATTGAAAACATCACATGTATGTAGATAATAATAGAAACGTTTGACATACATAAAGATTGCAGATTTACACGAGTAAGAAATATTTGATTAAATCTACTATAAATACCAAACAACATTGAAATAAAAGAGAAACAGCGATCTCAATAAAATTCAATTCCCCAACATAAGTACATGAAAAAATGAATAAAAAGGTACTAAAGATGAAAAATTATACAGTTAAAAATTAGAAAATTAAGCAAAAGAAGAACACACAGTATGGAATGAGCCAAAACAATTTATGAAAAATAAGTTTTAGCATATTATTGCATTATGAAAAATAATTCACACAGCTATTAGCATTCTCCATCACATTTTGCGCCTCACGCAGTTTAGTTGCTGCTACAATAGCCAACTCTATATGCATCTTATCAAATGAATTTTCAACCCATATAAGTTGACCAGATTAGAAACTATACACATCATTAAAATAAAAAGGAAAACCTTAGAAGAAAGTACATTTTTAGCAAATTCGTCGAATATTTCAGACTATGTTCCACTTTTTTGGTATCTACAAAATCAGCATTCTTATGCTTAAACTTTAATTTAGCAGATTAAACAGCAGTTTTAACCTGTAGCTGAAAACCACTTCTTTTCTAGAATGAGAAGGCCCTTGTGATTGATGGTCATACGACTACAAAGTAAGAATATCAACTTATAACTAAATTAGAATTTAAACAACAAACATGTAAAATATAAATAAAATGAACAGTTTTGAAAGTTATCGTTAATAAAAAGTTGTTAAGAACTTCATTTGCTAAATTTAAAAAGTTTAGCTATAAGTAAATCATTAACCTTTTTGAACGATAGGTTAGAAAAAATAGTATATCTAAACTTATTTAGCACAAAAAACTTTATTAACCTTAGCTAAGCATGCTTTTAATAAATCGATGAAGTCATTAAATACTCACCAAAGTTATCATGTGAATAAATCATTTAAGACTTCAAGCGAGATATTAAGACTTCCACCCATAACACAAAGAGCAAATCAAACACCAAAAATATAAATATAAAAGAAGTGAATTACAAGTGTCGCGAAAAATAGGAAAAAAATTTACAAATTCTAATAGCAGATCAACGAGGATGTTGAAAGATATGGTTATCCATTAATAGCATATCAACGGGGATGTAGAAATTATTCATTATAGCAAATGTCTACCGCAATTTACTGACGATGTAGGAACTTCATTTAC
>CAIGRN010113843.1:0-20748 GCA_903798345.1 Fraxinus anomala | reverse complement strand
TTCACAAAGAAATTATCAAATGAATATAAAAGGAAGAGAAGACATAGAAGATAAGATCCCGAATCAAACACTCTCAACAGAGAACATGTAATTTCAATTTCTTAGTTTAACTTTAAAATTCTTCTTTCAGTACTCGTGCACTTGCGCTCCTTGTAGGCATTCTATTTCATTTCAGAATTGTAAATCTTTGCCAAAGAAGACACTCATTTTTGGGACTTTATCTCAAGAGGGTTGTTTCTTATACAATCGTTTGAACCTTTTTAATTGTTAGCAATAATCCGCGCGAAACAAATTCTTTCCATCCAATTAGTACAAATTGGTCCTTCACCTTGAAATCTTGGCAATGTCATCCTCAACCGCATAAGTCATCCTGGACGGATTTCTTTCCATCCAATTAGGATTAAATAAGCATGTGCACTGTTACAGGAATACACACAATTAGTAGATACTTCGCTTTCCACTATGGAGTAATTTTTTTCATTTAGTTTATCAATAGGGATAGTTGGATAACTTAGCTTGTTGTCGCACTATCGGTTATTGATGGATTCTTGCTCATTGTTGGCTTATTATTGAATTATTGTTAGCTTACCAACTTATCGATGAATTTTTGAATTGTGAATTGATGACACATTATTTTTCTGTTTACAATTTTCAAACTTTACAAATGAAGGATCAACCTTATATGAAGAGGAAAAAAGCTTTATTTTCATTTTTTATAATGATATATACGCCAATTTAGTGAAAGTACAATGCCTAATAAATTGATCAAAAATCAACCTTCAATTCCTAATGTGCATCTTATCTTCCTCCAATTTATCTTCTAAAATCAAATATTTATAAGCCCCCATCAACTAAGTTCCTAGATCTGACTTTAGACAGGTGTTAAAGTTTTAAAATTTGTTAATATGAGTGCAATAAATGATAAATTGAGGACATGAATATTACAACAATATTAATTATTAAGTATATCCAGTGGCGGAGAGATGGGTGGGCTGGGCTGTAGCCCATCCCAGCCCAAGCCAGATTCTGTTAAAAAAATAAAATAAAATTGGTTATAACCCATTTTTTCTCAATGTCCAACCCAATAGCCACCCGTACTATTGAATCATGACCCCGTCCCTGAGTATATCATAACTTTTATTTTATTGTAACAAATTTCAAGTGAAAAAGTAAGCGGTGTTATGTACGAGGACATCCATGGGACATCGGTAACTAAAGTTTCATTGAAGTTCAATCGTAGCAAGGTAAATCCATGTCGAGGAATTAGATTGGATGACGTAAACTTAACTTGCAAAAATCAAGCAGCCAAAGTGTCATGCGTAAATGCCGTCGGGACGACCTGTGGTGTAATCGAGCCAGCAAGCTGTTTGTGGAAGAAATTCACAAGAAATAATCTAGTCAGTCTTTATTAATTGTTTTTTAACTTTTGTTTATTTCTTTAATTAAGCATGAAATGAAATTTACTAGCAATTTGTGCTATTTTAACATTCTTCCAAATTTAATATGTAAACCATATGCTTGTTCGAAATCAGATTGTTGGGATATTGAAGAGACAACTTTTGTACGTCGATCTCTAACCTCACTTGATGGCTCCTCTTTCATTAAGATTCTTTGTCAATTTGCATTGCAAATGTACGAAGTTGTAACAAACATATTTGAATTTCAAGTGAAAACGGTCTTTGTGAGACATCGTGACATACTTTACATTTTTGTTTGACCCTGCCTTTACTCACTCTCTTTTCTGCAAAGAAAGACCAGCTATGTCTACTAACCCTTAAAAGGTGCAAAATAAACTAAAGAAAACAACAATTTTGTTATAATTTCATAGATCAAACTGGTAAAAAAAATTACAAAATCGCAGTTGTAGCACCTTTCGCATGTGTGAAATTGTTCCAGTCCTAGCTTTTATTTTCGTCAGCTACTTTCAACTTCCATTTATTTTTCGTAAGCAATTTCACCGGCCCTTTTTGGTTTGGTCGGAAAATATTTAGGGCCCTATGGTTTTTTCCGGCAATATCCCAAAGGTCATTAGGCCGTCAACAATTTCCGACGAATCATAATTACGAAAAAAATATATTTATAAATTAAACAATACTACAAAAATATTGTGATAAAAGGTTTCTCCCCCACATTGGATGCATAATAGTCTGAATTGCTTCGAAAATGGCAATCATCTCGCCTAATAGTTCTCCGTATTTACTCCATGTGTCACGTGGCACGTTTCCATTATTACAAACTATGTCAAGTCAATTTATATGCCTAATGCAAATTGTTCCTGCATTTTATTATCGAATCATGCTACGTGTATAATATTGATTGACAATATTCTATTTGACATCATTATATCTATCAATTTTATTAAACTACTTTCTACATCACATGCTAAAATTTTGACAACACATGATTGTCAACCAATATTGTGCACTTAACTTTTCCCTTTATTATTATTATTTTTTTTTTTTGTTAACGTAGGAATTCGCAGCTGCTACCTCTCAGCGGAGTCCCGACCACCCCGAAGGAGTAAAGTTTCGACCATAACGCGCACTAGATTAATCCCGCTCCATGTACAGTAGCCCGCAAATCACACAGAAGAGGTAAACCGCACTAGATAAGCCTGGTGCGATGAGCTCAACCGAAAAAGTGTTGACAGGGAATTCGAACTCGTGACCTTTAATTATCGCGTTCACCTTCTCCACCAATTTGACCACCCCGAAGGGATTTAACTTTTCCCTTTATTATCCTTATGATTGGTGGGTCCATGTTAATCTAGGGTCTCTATTACCTTTGCTAAATTTGAGTTTTACATAAGTGAATCTCGACCATTGATTATAAAGAAAAAAAATTAGTTTATATGTGCATAAAAAGCTCAAAGTGATCAATAAATGCAAAGTATGCTAACAGCACATTAAATTGTAAGCTTCACCATCGCCCATAGACAGCCGTGGCCCGTTGGACACCATTGTTCACATATAGCATTATTCATGAATGTAGCATTACTCAAAATAAAATAAAATACTTTTAGAATTTAAATATGTAATTGCTCCCATGTGCTCTTTGTCATTAAAAAAAAACGTTGTTATTCTTAAAAATATTTAAGTTCATGGTACAGATTCTTTAAAATTCATTTTTTATCGAACTTTTATTTTCAATCACATATATTTCTAATAAAATAATTTTATACGAGGATCCATATTTTTTTCTATTTTTAACCACAATTTCTTCAAAATAATCATTTTTTTCAAAAGATATTCTAAAAAAAATCTACATCAAACATGCTCTAAATATTGATTATCGATAATTTTCACTTTATCCAATCATTTGTTTAATTAAAGAGGAAATTGAAGGAAACATGTCACATGTAACCGTACATATCATAGCAATAACGTGCCCAACCAACCAACCAATTAATTAATTAATTAACTTTATGGTTTAATAATTAGAGAATGTATTAATATTTAATAGTAATTGGACCATATTTCAATGCATTATAAATACTTGCCCTTTTCTGTCTCAAGCATATAGATTCAAGAAAATGGCTAGTTTATTGGCTTGTGTTACTTTTGGTTGCAACCTCCATGTGAACTACGGAAGCAGCTGCAACCTCATTGCCCTCGTTTGTCTATCATTAATCTAAAAAATTGTTGCTACAGTGAGATTCTTCACCACATATTCACCCAATAAAACATTTTACACACAAACCAATAAAGTTGTTTTAAATTTCAACCGAACATTCTCTAAAAAATACTATTCATATTTTTCTCCCAATAATGGGAGACATACACACTCATAATATCATCACATTTGGTGCTAAACCAGATGATACAACTGATGCCTCTCAACCATTCCTCAAGGCATGGGCATCGGCATGTAGCTCGGTCCGACAGTCGAAACTTTACGCCCCTAAAGGACGTTACTTACTAAACCAATTAGCATTTAGAGGACCGTGTAGGAATCAAATCAAACTTCAGACTGACGGTACTCTAGTCGCTCCGGATGATTACCGCGTTATTGGCAACTCGAACTACTGGATATTGTTCATTCATGTTAACAAGATTTCAGTTATCGGTGGAACACTCGATGCCAAAGGAGCTGGTTTTTGGGCATGTAGAAGATCTGGAAAGAATTGCCCAATTGGAGCTAATGTAAGTATAGATGTATATGTTTAGCATATTAGACTAGATACTTAGTAATCTTTGACTAAAATTTTACCGTTTGGCCTCACCTCCACTTGAGAGGCCATTTCGCGCTCAAGCGAATGCTCAATTCCTTCAAATTTTTGGTCCATCTTCTCTCCTTGATCCTCCGGTCTCAGGCTCTTGTTTTTCAACTTGAAATCCACTTCAAAATGCCAAATATCTTATCTTTCATCTTCCTCGATGCACCTCGAGTCTGGTGGCTTCCTAAAACCATGTAAAACATACAACAATCTATTACTATCAAAAGCCTCGATTTAAGAGCTTTGGTATGTGCAAAACTTGCACTTACTAGTAAGTATATATTTGGTACGCTAGACTTGATATCGACTTACTGTTTGACTAACAATTTTACTTTGAAACTTTCAGTCTATAACGTTCAACTGGGCTAACGACGTCGTGATAAGTGGATTAACATAGATAAATAGCCAGTTAATGCACCTCGTAATTAATAGCTGCAACAACGTAATGGTTCGTAATGTGAGAATTGTAGCTCCCTACTCGAGCCCTAACACCGACGGGATTCATGTTCAGTCCTCTACTGGTATTACAATCACTGGCAGCAGCATAAAAACTGGAGATGACTGTATATCAATTGGTCCTGGGACAAGAAATTTGTGGATGGAGAAAATACAGTGTGGCCCTGGACATGGTGATAGGTACTTAACGTGCTAGGATTTTCACTTATTTTATCTTAATCTTGAGGTAATCAATTGGTGTATGTGTTTGCAGCATTGGCAGTCTAGGGAGGGATTATAATGAAGCTGGAGTACAACAATCTGACTTTAACCGATTCGGTTTTCATTGGATCCGACAATGGGTTACGGGTTAAAACATGGGCAAGACCCTCAAATGGTTTCGTTAGAGACATTCGCTATCGAAATATCCTTATGAAGAAGGTCGATAATCCAATTATTATCGATCAAAATTATTGTCCCGGCAACCAAGGTTGTCCCCAACAGGGTTCAGGAATAAAGATAAGTTCAATTATCTACGAAAATATACAAGGAACATCAGCAACAGAAGTGGCTATGATATTTGATTGCAGCCCTACCAATCCATGCACTGATATCTCATTAAGAGACATCAAAATCAGTTTTGTTAACAGCAGAACAAAGGCTAAATCATATTGCAAAAACATTGGAGGAAGGACCAGCGGAGTCATTTTGCCAGTTAATTGCTTATAATTAACTTTTTTTTTGACCTTTGTGTATACTTCAGTTTGTGCCATGTTTTCAGTTTGGCACCTTGAAATTATTTCGATACCTTCACATTTCGCCACTCCAATATCTAAAATTCTTATATTTCTTACAATTGAGATGTGCAAATATATATAGTCAGTGAACCTCATATTGTAAGTCAATTTTAAAGCGACGAGTTAAACTCGTAACTTTATTATAACATACGAATTAGGGATGAACATGGTCCATTCCGATCACTGAACCAATTCCCAATAGAAATTATACACGTAGAACTTGTGGTACTATTTCCAATGCTAGTACCAAACCAGAACCGAACCGACTAGACTGCTTTCAGTGTTGTTCCAGTCTGGCTCTATTTTCATTCAATGACCTTACAACTGATAAAGTAGAGGTTAATGTGACGTTCAATTCCCATCCAGTTCCACTGGTCCCGGGTATTTTTGCTCACCCTAATAGGAGCAAATGTATGCCATGGACGAGTCGAGTTTGTTTCTGTAACCATGTGTACAAGTGAGTTTAGTATCTAGCACATCATCTTAATACAATTTAGATAAACAATAAATCAGGTGGAAGTTTATTTTCAAAAAAAAAATATTTACCGATAATCATAATCTTTCGTCTTTCAGTTGAAGACTGCATTGTCATCTGATCTAAAAATTACAAATGATGATTAAAAAATTGGTATGTTTACTCAAATTTTGCAATAGAGATCAAGCTTTAAGAAACTAATAACATCCTCGAGTATGTACATGAAAATGATGTGTACCGCAGTAAGCAAAATTAATCAGCTCGACTAAACAATATCTCCATAGGTAGTATTCATGTGGCGTCAAGGATCCCTTGAGCTCCGGTGGTCATCAGCCAATTCGGAGGCACTGCCTGTATTCCGAAGTGAAGATCTGTGGTGAGAACTACCTTGGTGTTTCTTGGAAGTGTTACATTTCTGATCGAGGTGAACCGAACTTCCCGAGGAGCAATGGCGGACGTGTACTCGATGAGCTTTTGTTACAGTGGAGCGACTGCCTTCTACGTTCACCAGCAAAATGACTTCCTTGTCACTGGTGTCTTCGGACCACCAGCTTTGTGGAAAACCATCTACAAATTCTTCCAATGTACGGAATTCATCGTGATGTACGGATATTTCTACAACTTGATCAGCTTTGATTATGCCGGCTGCAGGTGTCACCTAAATCATATTTGATGATTTTATTATTGTAGAAGAGAGTATTTTTAGTCAAGTTCTGTATCAGAACATCAAAAACTAGGATGCATCGACACCTTCTCGGTGCCGGAAGTCTGTGTCGGACACCGACGAGCATCGGGAACATCAAGTTACTTTGTAGTTTTGTACAATTGGACATGTCGTTGACACATTGCCAACATGCTGGGAGATGCATTGTCGACACATCGGAATTAACAGAAACAAATTTACTTTAAAATATAAAAAAATTATTACCTCAAGCCAACGAGGGAAACCAAGTGATCCTCTGGGCCGATAGTCAGATGCTACTCCGTCCTCTTTGACTGCAGATTGACCCTCGCAGATGATTTGGAAAAATGCAAATTCTGTACCACTTTTGTTGGTGATTCTCAAACTGAAAGTTTCTTGATTTTTCAGCACTATTTTTTCTGTGCTAACATTGGTTTCTGGAACGAAGCGTAGTTCGTCAAGGGAAGACCTGATTGTGTCCTTGGACTTCATAATTTTTCCGAACTCTTGTCTCCTCACTGATCTGTCAACACGGGCAATGTCCACATCGAACTTGCTCCGTACAGGTTTATGATCACTCTCAGTAACATCCATACGAGCTTGATATCTGCCATACATATCGAACAAAAAGGGTTTGATTACAAACCCGAAAAAGGAAAACTAACAGAGAAAATAATCTTCTGAGACCTACTGTAGTACGGAAGCAACCACAGGGCATTCTAAACTGCATTCGTCTGTTGGAGCAGCCCTGCTATCTCTGTATAGTATTCTATCACACCAAGCCGGTATTCGTTTTTTCTCCCCCGAATCGTAACCTAAAAATAATGAATTACATAGTCGTTAATGCTATCAACGAGTCATAGACGAAGCTAAAAAAAACAAGAAAAACACGTGTCAAAATCGTCCTCGAGGAGAAACCAGATGTAACTCTTAGAAATACATTCAATGAAACAACCAAGCAACAGATTTGCACGAGTGTTATTATTAGTTACGATATTACCTCCCAAACCAGGTTTTCCCCTTTCAAACTTGTAAGTTGGTGGAAATTTGATGAGTGCCTCACGCATTCCTTGGAAAACTTTGCCAGCTTTCATTTCTGCCCTAAGCTGATCTTTTTCTCGAAGCCAGTCAAAACTCCTCTGGGAAACAAGATCCCGTGCTTCGTCATAAGATATGCCAAAAAGACGATAATTAAAATCACCACAAAAGACGACCATATCAGCTTCAGCAAGATCAGGCTTTCCCTCGTTAGGATTAGGTGCAGCAGCCTGTTAGGCCAAGAGAACCATCATAAAATCAGGGCCACAATCTAATGAGAAGAAACGTACTTGAACAACTCATTCTGAATCAAATGCATACATTTGCAGCACGAAGGGTCTGAGTAGAAGATGAGACACCAGCTGCAATGAGAAGCCAGAATAACAAAGCAACCAAAATAAATATGTAGAAAAGATGAGAGAGCAAGAGAAAAACAGGAATGATAGCATACCAGCAGCATTGTTAAGAAGGTTAGATGAGCGGGTGAACGTCATGGTTCGAAATATATGATCAAAATCAGCATTGCGGCGGTTAACTGCTTCCAAATGTGCAGCAAAATGACAATTTGTAAAACACATTATCCTATCGAATACTCTCAACCTCAAGCCTACACCCCCCTGAATACAAAATTGAGCCATGTAAATCACGATAGCGGAAATGACAGAAAGCAGATTGATCAACTTTGAGTATGAAACTTATTGTGGACATCAAATGCTACAAATATATCCAAGAAAATACTACAAATCGACAGGGAATGAGCTAGGACTGCATTACAACTTGTTCTCATAGATGAGATCAAAGATAATATTATTCAATAACCCCAACTTTGGGCAGAGGGGACTATCACAAAAACAATACTAAACGGTCAAAGCCCAATGCCGTAGATTTGCAACAAATCGCTTGGTTACCTTATTGCCAATTGCACGACCTAAACCACATGCAACTGCAGCAACATCCAGGTCCCCAACATGTGTTCTAACTGTCTTTCTCACCCTGAATGAAGGATATTAACAAACTGTCAAAATGTATGTTAGGAGGTGTCAAACCAAAAATTGGAAAGGCTTGACAAGTTCAGTTCAGACGGTGGAGTTTTGACATTGAAAAAGTGGATAAGAATTCGTCACTATGTGCAGTTGCAATGTAAGACCTTACCAGATAGCTATGAGCAAACCAGCCAGCTGCCTGGACCCTACGCGTTCGAAAGTGGATCCTTCGTCCAAAGCCTTGCCAATATTTTCTTGCCACCATTGCCCAATAGAACTTCCTTCGAGTCCTACCTACAATGGATACAACAGCAGGTAGAAAGTGAAACAAATGAATAGAAGAAAAATGACAAAAGAAGAGAAAAATAATATTCCAGGATTTAAATAAAGGAGCTTAAAAGATACAAGGAAACATGCACAGGCGTGGAGTGGAAAAATTTAGTTATGGGACTGTATTTCAAAGTCTACATTAAAAACTAAAATAGGCATCTCCTAAATAAGATCCTAGTTTATCACCTGTCAAAATAATGATTTAAAAATCAAGAACTAAGATCCCACTTTCCAAAATATATATATATATATATATATATATATATATATATTTTAAGGATTGTTCTGTAAATCATTTAGCAGTTCAAAGATTAAGTAGCAATTTAAACTGAATAAATATTTGTGCAAGTGGTGGACAGAAATATTTCGTAGAGCACTAGCACAGGAGAGTAGGAGTTGGACAGCAAATAGAAATATATTTCTCATTTCTTGTACAAATACTCCTCCAGAATATAAAACTTTCAGAATTGAAGTATGATAAAAAAGAAAAATCTAATGTTACTTATGGGTCTCCTGCAACATCAAAACTGCATGTTTTAAATTTAAGGCAGTCCCTTATCACTAGCTTGTATTATAAGATGTATTCATAGACTAAAACCAGAAAAGAAAAAGCAGCTGGACATGCTTAAAGCTCCTGATTTTTCTTCTTTTTTCTTTCATACATTTTTTTATATTTTCTTTTCTTGGAATGAATACAAAGTTATCCATCTCATGTAAAAGCTTACGTTGTTAGAAGGGCCATCCATATGATTTAAATCTTGTCTTCAACATGCCCCATGACATCCAAACTGAATTCATTTTTTCTAATCAAATGTTGACATGTGCACAATTTTCATAAAGTGGTGGCGGTGAGAATTGACCTAAGGATTTTTGCTCAACTCTGATATCATTTGAACTATGTCATCTAAAAACTTAGGTTGTTAGAGAGGTGCCACATGTATTCATTTAAATGTTTTCAACAAACAACAAAATTGAGGTTCTTATAGGCATGAATGGAGGCATTATTACATAAGAGAAGTTTATTGACAACTTACAGTTTCTTTTGCTGCAGACATCGCAAGAAAACCTGCACCCATTTCCACTTCTTGTAACCCAACAACTACAATATCGACATCCGATACTGCAGAACTTAGCCATGAGATAATAGCATCCTGAGATGCTCTTCCTTGGCCAACGTTCCATGTGCCAACTAATATTCTAACATTATCTAGTCTTGTATACATGTTTTCTCTGTCAGCTAATTCTAGCCTTAAAATGTTATCCACGGGTCCTGGAGAGGCAATGCTCCATCCCCGTATACCGCCATGAGTTGCCAAACTAAAAATGTAACCATTTCCAACCACTAATTTTATAACAGGACCATTGTGAGCAACCCAACCAGCAATTAAGTTTCCTTCGAGATCCAGCAGTTGGACCACTCCACTTATATAGCCAACCCATATTCTTGATCCATAAGTGCAAAAGCATAGAACAGCACAAGGATGATGATTGAAATCCTGCAAACGGTTGCCATTTCCATCCCATTGCACTAACAACCCATTGGAACATCCAGTCCATATCATTCCATCTGATGCTAGAACAATGGCTTCTGTTTTTTTAGCATCTTCATTATAAGCTGACCCCTTTGTTGCTGCTCGGCGCACAGCATCTGCAGCTCCCATTATAGCATTACGTGACCGCTGCAAAAAGCCTTGGGATTTTTCCTTTTTTGACTTGGAGACGAGCTTAAGATTCTCATCTTCAGCTGCTTGGTCTTGCACTGATGGCATATCGACTCGATTCTCAATTTGACCGTCTATGTTAAATACTTTGAGAAGTTCTCTTGTGCGAGCATCCCTGCAGTTTCCCAACTATCTTGATTATTAGCAATAACTAACAAAACATAGCATTTCCCCCAAAAAGAACATCTTCCCACAATTTTTTTTTGTAGAATCATTGAGAAATTTAGATTTCAACATTAATTCATAAACAATAAATGTAAAAGCTAAAAAAAATTTGTAGACTTGTACGGTAAATCAGTTTGCAGAGTGAGAAAATTGACAAACATACCATAATGAGAAGGATGACGACCCAACTGCCCACACTTTGGCTCGGACAATGTCAGCTAACAAACTCTTAACATCTGAAGATGAAATGTTACAAGCGCCATTAACGGTAACTTGGCTCCTAAGGTCAACGAATGACCTCTCCACTAGTAAAGAAGCCATGTGTCTTTCCTCTGGTGATAGAGAGAGAGATTTTTCAATAGCTTCCCATGGCCACACTTTTATAATACCACCCTCAAAACCTGACCAAATATCACCTGAATTGAAACCGTATAAAGTTAAAATTTGGCAACACCATAAACAAATTTCAGACTAAAGAAAGAGTTGAGAGCATACGTCTATTGTACTTCGTGTCAAAAGAATATGCAATAAGCACACGCTAAGCAAGTCTGTAGCTAGCTTGCAGAATATCATTTCAGAATAAAAACGTGGGATGGTAAATAACATTACCAAATAGATTTTTGTCAAACGAAACATCTTTTACTCAGAAGAAAAACAGCTACATCCAAAAAGATAATCTAGTGGGATAAAGACATTGTCATGGAAAGATACAATTGAGTAAGCATCCATCATAACAGAAATGTACACCTTATACATTGAACATCTATAATTTCAGAAATGATAAAACTTTCGGCCAAGTGAAAGGGATTTACCATAAGAAGAAATTGTCATGGAAAGAACTGGACCTCGATGAGCCTGCCAAAAGAAGCCTTCCTTTAAAGTGGAATCATCGTTATAAGGCTGGTCCATCCTCCAAGACCTAATCTTACCATCCTTATGCCCACTCCAAACCAACTTACTTCCAAGGTCAACCATCAAACATATTGTGGAAGACGTGCTTGCTGATTCATAAAATGGAGCAGCGTCCTCATCTCCTCTCCGTGCCCTTCCTCCTACCCCGATTCCTGGTTCATATGCATCTGTAAAGTTCCATACTCTAACCCCTGATTCTTGCCCTGCCCATAATTGTGTTTCTGTACTGACAATAGTCCTCAAAAATTTTCCAACCTGTAAAAACATTAAAGGATTCTCACGGATTTCGTAAACTAGATGATTGTATGCAGTACATAAACACAATAATGCTGTGGTCACTGGTCATCAAGAACTTTCCTAGAACTAATATCAAAAGAAAAATAATCTATATCATATAGAAAAACTAAATAATTATGCAAAAAGCAAGAGGAATTTATCTAAAGCTGATAACTTTGACAAAAATTAGTAGAAATAACTACAGCAAAAGCATATTCAACTACAGAACAACTATACTTCAGTTGATACCCAAAACCCCACTAAAGGTAGAAATCAATAAGAAAGGAAAAGAAAAAGAGTAAACAGCAAAAAAAAAAAAAAACTTTCAAGTAATTCTAAAATTCATTTCACCCCAAGGGACCCGCACAGTCTCCTAATCTAATTATCCTAAAATCTGATTTCTTTTGGAAAAATGAAAGCCCATAAGTACAAAAATCCACACACAATTATGCTAAACTTTAATGATGTTAATAAGCTACAAATTCATTTCACAGATAAGAAAACAGAAATATGCTCTCTGATTAAGAAAATTATGAAGATTCAGTTAACCCCAAAGATATAAAGCCAACATAGTCCCATGTTCTAGTTGTCCTAATTTTGAATTCTTACCGAAAAAATAGAACCCAAAAATACAAAAAGTACACACACGATAGGTAGTAATGTTTATAGACAACCAATTATTTCACAGAAAAAGATATGAAGTAATCCAGTTTAATGTTAAAATATTCCCATATATTTCATACTATAAGAAAACACAGCAACTCACAAGCACACACCAAAAACAGAATTAAAAATCTATACTTAGTATGAGTACAAAATTCAATTATCTCCTATAAAGCAATGTGCATACAACTCCATACCTCTGATAACTTCCAAAAAGATCACTCATTTCACCCAATTAAACTAACACATAAAACACAATTATCTACTTTTAAACACAGGAAGCACTTAATGTGACAGTTTCCCTTCTTTTTTTCCCCTTGAAAGCACATAATGTAAGATCACGGATTAGGAAAAAGAGCTTGCTGACGTCGCATTTAGCAATCATCTTAAAGAAAGAAGGCTCTAAATGCCAAGTCAGCAGAGATTGCAAATGCCACTTCTTCCTGTGGCATCCATCTTTGAAAGGATCAATTCACATGACAAATAAAGCCCCTGTTTTGAGCCCCATTCTTTTAGAATAGATTTTTGTAAAAAGTGGTTTTTGGAGAACGTGTGGTTAAAAGTAGGAAAAAATTTTGGATTACATGAAAAATTATTTTATTAGAAGAATATGTGATTGAAAATGAGTTAGGGGGGAAATGAGTTTTAGAGATTGGGGCTCAAACAGGAGCAAAGAAACAAAAACGCACACCTTCATACATTTCCTATATCTCTAATGACTTACAAAAAAAAAAAACAAATTCACGCATTTCACCCAATTAACTGACAAAGGAAACACAATTATCAAACGGGACACATTTTATGTGGCAGTTTCTTTATGCTTTCTTGAAAGCACTTATTTAAGATCGCAGATGAGGCGAAAGAGTTCACACTGCATATAAATGCCACTTCTCTTCTTGTGGCATCCATCTTTTAGAACAGATAAAAAACACACAAACCTTCATAACTTCAAAAAAGGAACCATAATTGCTCAATATTGCAAAGGCCCATAAAAAATTAGAAATAAAAAAGTCTCTTCATCATACTTGTGTTTCTCTTAGAGGGTGAGGCCTAAGCTCGAGAAAAGGTGGCCGGCTGGGATGTACAGCTGCCCTCTTAGGCGCCTTAAATATCCCCACCCCTCCACCACTCCCCATGAACTCCGGCATTGATTGTTGAAACTGCTGCTGGTACTCATCGCCTCCATCCCCAATTGGCATCCCATCAATCCTGTAATCTACACGGTGATCACTCACCGACCCTATACCACTACCACCACCACTTGCAATACTAGCAGTAGTGGTAAAATATGGATAAAAGTCATCATCATCAGAAGAATCGTTGGTGCTATCGTAATAAAATTCATTGTTTTTATTATTGGCGTGTTTGTTCAAGATGTGGTTTTCATCAAGGCTGTGCTTGCGGAGCTGGTGCTGCCGCCGCTTGTGATGGGTACCGGTGCTGGTTCTCAACTGGTGGCTGTAAGAGTGAACCTGCCGGCGTGGAGGCAAGTTGGATAACCCCGCCAGCGCCTTCCCATCATCTTCTTCTAAACGTTCATCCATTATTTTGAATTTCTGATTAGATTTTGTGTTGATTCTTGGAACGTGATAACAGAGATTCAAGAAATTCGTAGAGAAAGCATGAATGTTGGGGAGAGAAAGAAAAGGTCAAAATGGGAATATGAGAGAGGAAATAATAGAAAGAGAGAGACCATTGNATTTTGTGTTGATTCTTGGAACGTGATAACAGAGATTCAAGAAATTCGTAGAGAAAGCATGAATGTTGGGGAGAGAAAGAAAAGGTCAAAATGGGAATATGAGAGAGGAAATAATAGAAAGAGAGAGACCATTGGTGGGTGGTAAGGTGGCATAGGAGGGAGGTGAGGCGCGAGGAGAATGGCGAAAGATGCTGGCAATGCACGGACAGGAATGTACTGAGTTTCCAAGGCGAACCGTGTGTATTGTGACATTTTACTTTTCATTATGAGTGTGAAATTTAAGAATAGGATTAACAAGACTATAATTGGTAGGTAACAGTCTAATATCAATAAAGGAAGTGGAAAAATGTTTTAGCAAACATTGAAGGAGTATTAGGCGTAGTACGAAACTTTATAACAAAATCAATCTGATATGGTGTTAAAGGATCAAGCGATAATTATTTTGGCACTAAATCGAGAAGGTGAGAATGCTTTGCCTAGGTACAACTCTTCGTGGACTTCTTCAAGCGTGACATTATTAACAGAAGCTAACTCTACCTACACCTCTTGGTTTAGTTTGTATCTTTCTATGATGATGGTAGAGGGGCAATGGGTTGAGTTGTATGCACACGAGCTCAATCACGAGCCGAGCTCGTGGCTCGTTACTCGTGGGCCGAGCCGAGCTTCGGCTCATGAGCTCATAATTTTTTTTAAAGATAGACCTTTAAAAAAAAGATAAACCATCCGCTTTGGACAATCCCACGAGCCAGCCTTCTCGGCTCGTGACGAGCTCGAGCCGCCCATGAGCCAAGGGGTCGAGCCGACAAGCCACTCGGCCCATTTGCCACCACTAGTTGTAGAGTGAACTTATAGTAGGGTTGTAGCGTTCAATTCAAATGATGGATTAGGTTACCAAGTGGTTTTGCTCTGTTCAATTAATATGTCACATTGATGAATAATAGTAAGCCTATGTTTGGTTCTACTAAAAAAGCGGATTAAAATTTATAAAGTCAACATTTAATTTTAATCACATATTTCATGGAATCTACAATTTTTCAAATGTACATTCTATCAACTTTTATGAACATCTAATAAAAATCTAATTTTTATCTAAATCAAACCGGAGGTAAATAAGAAAACAAAAAAGCATTTCACGAGAAACTCTTTTTTTTCATCAAGTTGAGTCCACTGCATCACATGACTCAATTAATTATTATATCTATGATATCTTTCTTCCCATAGAGCTTTTCTTTTCAAAAATTATTTTCAGCACTTTGGTTGGTCTAACCTGCATGATCAATCATAATCACTTGTAGAAAGTTACTTTACAAATTCAAAGTAATTTATACTCTATTTAGATTTCATTTTTTTACCAAAAAATTACTTTTCAAAGTTAAATTTTAATTTTAAACACACATTATGTAGAACCCATAAGTACCATTCATTTATCGATCACTCGTTTATAGAAAAGTAACTTTTTAATAGAAAAATTGAAACCCAAACCTTGAATACTTTGATTAGGGTGAAGCTGTAATGATTATTAGCCTTTATTCATATTATTACAGTAATCATAAATTCATAATACTTTTAAAATTAAAATGTCCATGAGAATAAGACAACATGTCAGTCCATATCTTCACATTCCGTGACCTTCAAAGCACATTACTATTAATTCCTCAGTCTTTTTCCCCCTCTATATAAAGCATGCCGCTATATGTTATGCATATAGCTCTGCGTTTGGGGAAAAAACACATACATATACACACACAGAGAAGATAGATACAGATGTCATCCAAAATGCAGAGAAGAATGGCACTGCGAAGAAAGCTTCACATTTTGAAAACTCTTACAAATTCCAAATCAGTAATACTCAGTCACACGAGTTTATAACTTGTCCTTGAACTCTATTTTTCGAACTTTTTATTTTGATTATTGTTTTCTTGTTGCTTGTGAAGGTGAAAAAGAGCTCCATTATAATGGATGCCTTTCTCTATATCTACAAGTTGAAGCTCCAAGTAGAAGCCATCCAAAGAGAATACCAATACCTCGTAAATCATATCCAAGTATATATATCTCTCTCTCTCACCCTCACACACTATAGAGAGTTGGGTTCAAAAGTTAATCTTGTTAAGATGAGTCATCTAAATCATTCCTCATACGTTGATTAATGATTCATCTTTAATCGATGTGAGAATATCTCTTAATCCACCATTGTGATGTGTATGGTAGGCAGATTTGTACATAATTAAAAGAAATCTCCTTGGTTATCCTGTCGAGTAGTGTCTGATAGACTGATGTACCAAATATGTCCAAAGTGAGTGTTTGGTACATTATATTTGACAAAACATAATTTGAGTTTGTAGGGGTCGATAGATAAAAGGTTTTTAGCAGATTTTCATAAAAAGTTCATATAAAGTGTGGTTGAAAACTCGAAAAAGTCGAGGATCCTATAAAATATGTGTTTAAAATTAAATGTTGATCTTGATCTCAACTTTTTAAGCTTTTCCAAATAAGTATTAAAAAAGAAGTTAAAATCTTGTTTATATTATTTAACTGTCTCATCCAGTGAATATGTATGTGGGTTGCTGTTAATCTTTTCAAGATTTTGATTATATGCAATGTGCATGAATTGAACAGGAAGTGAAGGTAGAGAAGGATGGGACAAGATATGTAGTGAGGGTGACATGCAAGAAGGAAGAAGATTTGTTGGTTTCAATTATTGAAGCGTTTGAAGAAATGAATCTTAATGTCCTCGAAGCCAAAGTCACCAGCAAACACTTCTTTGGAATGGAAGCCATTGCTGAAGCTAAAGGCCATGACGTTGATTCAAGAATTTTGACTCAAACCATTCTCAATGTCATTCAAAGGCCAACTGGAAAGGGGCTATCAATTAATAGAAAACAGATGGTTCTAAGTTAAGTGTCTTGTTTTGTAATTTTGGAAATGTCACTTAGTTTTTGGAGAGAAAATTGGATAAAGTGACACCACCCCGGGGGAGGCTACTTTCCCTAGAACTTTGAAAAATCACCCAAAATAGTTTGTATCTGTAGCCTATGTTATATATTCATGAAAACTCGTTAGCCCCATTGGTGTTCTTGCTCGACAGTTTCTTTACATATGGGCATAATAAACCTTAAACATAAATTATTAAATTTAAATTAACAAAAAAGTTAAATAGTTTACGTAACTATTATTGAATATATAAATATAAATCTAAACTTAAAACTTTAGACCGAGATATTTCAAAGCGATATCAGATGAGTGAAAAAATCTTGAATGAGTCAAAAGCCATCAAACAGCAGTCACTATCATTTGGACAAGGCATGAATATTTTTTGTTAATCTTATTTAGAAAAATTTCAAATGAGTAATTCTATAATGATTTCTCAATTTAACATTAGAGAAAATTTATAAAATATCAAGATAATTCACAATTTTGAGTGAATTTTGTTTCAGCTGACAGAGTGACCCGTGAATTTTCGTCCTTCGCTTATGATTGATGATTTTGTTTGTTAATCTAATTGTATTCCAAATTGTTTCTTCGGCTGTTTACAGCTATTTTGTTTGTTTGCGGCTACCTTTCAAGATACATTTTCAAATTTTACAAACGGATAAATTTCAAAAATCGGGTCATAAATAAAAATATAAAAATAATTTAATTAAATTTATTATTCCTTAATTGAAGAAAACTGAAATGGTGATATGTTATAGTCGATTTTCAAATCTCCATTCAGCTGAATTGATACCGCATCACCGATCACCTCCCAAAGATGGACGCAAACCCCCAATCAAACTCTCATAAATTCGTACTCATTCAGTCACAATTCTGTCATGTTCTTCATATTGACGGGATGAATTTTTGGTTTGAAGTCAAATTCTTGAGCCTACATTATATGTCGTCATCATCTCCATTTAGCCTACAGATTTACAACTTCTGGTTTGGAGTCACAGTTACAGAGCACTGGTTTGAAATACAAAGCACTGATTTCCTTCCTGGATCATAACGATTGGAGTAGAAAAAATGCTCCTCTGAACAATTCTAATTAATTGATTTCATATAGATATGTCATTTATGAATGTCACAAAGTCGAGAAGGAAGTTAAAAATAGTAGAAATTGAGTTATATTAGGTATAGGGTTCGAGAATGGAAAAGAAAAAAAAAACAGCGCTGCAATTTCGCTAGACTATCACCATGACTTGGCTCGAGCGGCAAAACAGTAACATTGTCGCTAGCCTATCGCCAAAACTTCGCTCGAGCGACAACCCGTCGCTCGCTTGTCTCCCAGCTTTTGTTTGATCGACAGAGTTTTCCACAAAATTTTAATTTGCGTTTTTAATGTTTTTTGTCCGGTCCATTCAATCCCAAAACCTAAACTATAAATACCAAACACCTCTGAACGGTTTTCATAAGGTTGATCATTGAAGAAAACTCATATTACTTATTATCCTTTTGTTCCAATTCATCTATAAGCTTTCAACCTTCAATGTGTGATTTGTTCTTGGTATTAAAAACATCACAACCACCTAATCCAAATACCAAACTGCTACTTCCTACACATCTATTAGAGTTCTGAAGATCAAGGGAAGGTGATTAGAGTTTCAATTGTTGGAGAATACAAAGTTCTTCGTTGATCCACAGGAGATAGACGAATTCATAAAGTCGAGAGTTGCTGCAGGAGCGCACAATCCAGGAGGGCTTTGAAGACTGCGGCTAAGAGTTGGTGCAGAAGCATGCAATCCAGGAAGTTGTAGGAATTGCAGTCAGGAGGTCAGAAAGTACTGGTGGTAGTCTTGTCTGGCGAACTATAAGTTTAAAATTCGTTTATAGTGGATTTCTGACTAGAAAAGTGCCCGAAGTTTTTACCCAATTGGGATTTCTCCGTGATCATTCCTTGTGTTAATTTATTGCTTTTATAATTGCGGTATTTCAACATAAGAAAAATTGAACTGTTTGATTAACCATCTAAATATAATTAATAGTGATTTGTTTCTAATTAATTATTAAGTTTTAATTTCGCATATTCACATATTCACCCCTTCTAGGTGTAGTTTGGGTCGAACCTCGTAATTTAAATTGGTATCAGAGCCAGATTTCGATTCCTGACCCTTAAATAATTCTAGATGAGTCAGTCATTGTCTGTGCCTCTATTTTTCAACGGAAGCAACTATGCTTATTGAAAATTTCAAATGAGAGATTTCCTTAAAATATTGAATGAGCGTATTTGGATAAGCGCTCAAATTGGGTGGATTGCACCTTCAACCACTGTTACGGGTGTAGCTACACCCACTAATATTTCACTCTACACTAAAGATGAATTAGCCGGGTGTAACGGAACAGTAAGGGTCTTCATGCTCTGTTCATGGCTGTGTCTTCTGAAGAGTTTAGGAGAGTATCGATGTTTGAAACTGATAAAGAAGTTTGGGATATCTTAGAGACCACACATGAGGGAACTAAAACTGTTAAAAATTCTAAATTGCAAATATTAACATCTAGGTTTGAAGATATTAGAATGGTGGATGATGAATCGTTCGATGAATTCTATGCGAAATTGAATTATATAATTAACTCAAGTTTCAACCTAGGTGAAAAGATCTCCGAGTCCAAAATTGTTAGAAAAGTCTTTAGATCCCTACCTGAAAGGTTTAGACCTAATATCACCGTGATTGAAGAAAATAAGAACTTAGATGCAGTTAAAATAGAGGAACTCGTAGGACCCCTTCAAACCTATGAACTCACCATATCTCAACCGAAAAAGGTTAAATCCGTAGCCATGAACACTATTAGGGAAGAAGAGAGTGAGTTGATTGATGTTGAGACCCTTAGGGATGACGAAATAGCTTATTTCGTTAAAAAAATTTAAAAAGCGATGATGAATAGGAGAAAGCCTTTAGAACAAAAAATGATGTCTCTAGTAAATTCTCGAATGATAAGCGTGAGAAGAATAACCATAAGACTTCTAATAAGAAAACTCAGTCAGTCAGATGCCATGAGTGTTAGGGTTTTTGTCATTATAGGAATGAATGTCCTAACTTGAAAAAGAATTTAAATAAAGGTATGCGTAAGGCATTAACAATGACCTTGAGTGAAGATAAATCAGATTTGAGTGTTCAGAGTGATACCTCTAGTGGTGAGGCTGAATAAAATTTTATGGCCTTCATGTCTATAACTAGGATTGAATCTGATAAGGAAAGTGAAACGGTGGATAATGATGAATAGAGTGAAAAATCTGAGGAAGATTCTGAGGATAAGACTGATATTCATGAGTCTTATCGTGAGTTATTTGAGTAGAGTCTTGAACTCAAGAAAGTCAATAAATTTGTACTAAAAAAGGTTAACGAACTTGAGAGAGAGAAAGAGAAAAAAAAAAAAAAAACTCA
>CAIGRN010113842.1:0-21968 GCA_903798345.1 Fraxinus anomala | reverse complement strand
CTTCCATCATTATAGTGAAAAAATGAGAGTCGTAAATCGATCTCAACTTGTTGAGTACACTCCAAGCTGGTCTATTAGGGATATGTTTGGTACTATAAAATATTAGTTATTTCTAAATGATGGGTTTGACTTAAATAAAATTTATCTTTTGTTGAGTACACTCAAGGAGATAAATTTTATAGGCATGTTAAGTTAACACATAAGATGTGNGATATGTTTGGTACTATAAAATATTAGTTATTTCTAAATGATGGGTTTGACTTAAATAAAATTTATCTTTTGTTGAGTACACTCAAGGAGATAAATTTTATAGGCATGTTAAGTTAACACATAAGATGTGTGAAGACAAAGAGTTGTCAGCTTAATGATTTGGGAGTTGTATGAAGATACAATTGATAATAGTATCTACCCAAATATTTTATTAAAGTTTGTTGAGTACACTCAAAGTTTTAATATAAAAAATGGGATCCCAATCCACTGGGAATCAAGTATGGATTACATAAATTTATGTGAGAGGGTCATATATTTGAGTTAAGCAGTGGAAGTGAAATTAATTTAATAAAAAATCATGTTAAATTAATTGATGCATTATATATCTTATTCTCTTATTTTTCGTCGTTTACATTTGTTGAATATTGAGTAACCATATGTATTTGAGAGGCACACTGTATGCCAACAATCAAACAAAATTTTCTTGATTGACACCGCAATCTTAGAATTGTTTACAGGCATAAAAAATTGGTTATATCCTTGAGTAGCCCTTCTAGAGATATTTGTTGATGACTCGACAAAGGAAGATGTGACTACTATAATAAGCACAATGATGACGATAGTATTGCAACATGTGTAATGTTTGCGACTATGTCACCTGAGTTATAAAAGTAACATAAGAGTATAAATGCTAGCACATGATTTTTCATCTAAATGTGTTGAATGATGAACAATCACGTGTGGAAAAATATGAGATTTTTTAGCAACTATACCGGTGCATAATGGCAGATGAATCTTCAGCCAGTGCTTGTGTGCTGAAGATGTTGACTACTTTGAGAAGTTGTCTCAATTGAGTTCAGTCATGAACTAAGTATAGACTTGGTTCTGCAATCTCTGCCACAGAGTTATTCATACTTAATTATGAATTTNGAATCTTCAGCCAGTGCTTGTGTGCTGAAGATGTTGACTACTTTGAGAAGTTATCTCAATTGAGTTCAGTCATGAACTAAGTATACACTTGGTTCTGCAATCTCTGCCAGAGAGTTATTCATAACTAATTATGAATTTAACATGAATAAATTCGAATGCACACTTATTAAGTTGCTGAACATGTTTAAGACTGTTAAACCCAATATCTATGTTTACAGTGGGTAAATATTAGTCATAGATTCTTTTAGGAAAGTCTAAAGGGTGCTTTGGGAAAGTAACCAAGATGGTTAAGACAGTTAAAGCGAATAAGGATAATACCAAATCTAATGGCCCTGATCGATGTGGAGAATATCTAGAAGGTAGAATTTTATATTGTCTAAAAGGGAATTTGATTATCTCATAGTGGATTCATCCACATACACTGCAACATTATAGTGTATCTGAAATGAGGAATCGTCTACTATTAGATAACATTCCAAAATTATTTTGAGGTCATGCACTGATTGCCACGTGCCACACACTAGGTCGTATCCCATTTAAATCGGTTGACAAAAAAAAAACTCCATACTAGTTATGGAAAGACAGAAGTCCCAACTTTTCTCATATGAAAGATTGGGTTGTGACGTTTATATGAAGCGCACTGAATCGGATAAGTTTGAAACTAAATCCGATAAATATATATTTTTGTGAGATAATCAAGAGACGATTGTATATCAATTCTAATAAATTAAATAATAGAATCCGTAGATTCAAGTCTTGGTGAATTGTTAATCACTAGGAGTTGTGATTGTGATATATAAATTACATATGATTGAATTTTAAATCGTATGTGGTCGAAGTAATAACGAGATACGGATATCGTTATTACGGATAAACCATCACGGGTCTGTCATTCTTACTTGTGAATTAAGTAGCTGATCTCACAAGTTAAAATGTGGTGACACTTAATGAACACGTGGATACTTTGTTTTAGAACAAAACATTGGAGACCCGCTCGGAGATTCCACATGGATAACTATCTGAGTGTCAGTGGTAAATCTCTAATGTTCGTTAGTGGAATTAGTCATTTGACTTGAGGTCATGATGGTACCTTATATGAGGACAGTCATACTTTGGTGATGTTGGATGTTGCTCTACCAAGGGTCGCTAATACGACATCGTTCGGGTATGTCAAGAATCATATGAATGTTGTGAATGATCAATAGATGATTCGTCACTCTTAGATAGTAAGAGAATATGATCTACATTTTATCCAGTTAAGTTGATAATGAAATCATTGGCCAATGCGAACTCATAAATCGAAAAAGAGTTTTCGACTTACATTAATAGTGGATTAAAAGAAATAATCGATAAACGAGATTGACACATATCCTAATTGATCGGATCATATTAACGAAAGAATTATAGTTTCACGGTAAACGAACAAGTTTTGTTTTGTCACACTACATGGTATTTTTCGTCACATGTATTGCCCTGACACATTGCTAGATGTCAATATGAGACAATGAATATTAATTAGGTTATAAATTAAAAGGGGTGTTTTAATTTATCGATTTTGATTACATCAAAATAATGATTCACCTCGTTAGATATCGTGATTGGAAACCTAATAGGCCACACACAAAAGAGAACTAGAAGAATGAAATTTACCAATTAATTAATTGACAGTGATGGATAATCAATTAATTGAGTTACTTATTAATATGCCTGAATTAATTAATTGGATTAATTAATTCATGGACTAAATTTAATTAATTTGATTAATTATATATCGGACCGGGTTAAGGTTAAGAGACGAGCCACTCCGCTTGAATTTATATTAATATGCTACTAGGGTTTGAAAACTGAATGGATTTATTCATTATTCTTGCTAGCACAAGAAAAGAAAATCCTATCATCATTCTTGTTCTCTGTGTGGATCACCATTGGAGGTTGGACAATTGGACAACTTGGATTGCAGATCGTGATCATTGGAGATCAAGAAAAAGTAAGAGAGTTTGTGGAATTCATCAAAGTATAATTCTTATCATAGTTTCTATCTAAACACAAAGCAGATCCGTGGTGGGAATTGAAAATTGTTTTACTTTCTGCTGCGCATGATTAAGTAAATTCCCAACAAAGGAGCAGCCTGAGGGGGCTGATCGGCGGTGGTAGGTTTCTGTCAGTGACACTATCGTCACTTAAAGATGGTGAAAAGTTTGGTGCGGACGAGTCAGTGTCTGGTGGTGTTGTAGGGAATATTGGGGGCAAAGTGGGGAGAATGTGAATGTGAATGATAGTGAAACGGTGGCGTTTAAGGAGGAGAAGGGGAGGCTTCATGGAGGAGTTGGTGGAGGTACTCTGAAAACTGTTAATCATCTCTGAGCTGGCGCTGTTGCGCCATGGTCTCAAGGTTTGGTTCTCCCTATATATATGTGTTTGTAAATACGGAAGTATATGATTACTAGAACTTTTTGTTATATTAGTTATTGGAAACGGATTTAAAATTGCTAAGTGAAAGGGTCCAGAACCATGGTGAAGATTCGGTGCACTAATGCTCACTAATATATGAGTTAGGAACAAATTTGATATACGTAGTGCAATATAAGGTGTGCTTTCATTATCTTTCCTTTACATTGGAAATGTCTATAAAGGCATTGTGCATTATGGCACAAGGACGATGCTTAATCACTGTTTGTGTCGTTCTTGTGATCCTATTTTCCTAGGTTAGTAGAACTATACTTGGGAAGAATAATATTGAGAATCAAGAATAGGACTACTATAATTAGAGGTTAAAACAAACTTCTTGTGTGAAATTGAGCCCAACTTAAGCCAAGAGAAACGAATACTAGATTAGGCTCATAAGAAGCTGAATCCAATGCAGGCTTGCTCGTTCAGGGTGATCGATGACCACCATTTATGAAGATGCTTGAAATTTGGACCCTTGGGGCTAGCTTCTAATATCATCTATTCTCCGTGACCATTACCTATTTCTTCTCAAAAAGGCCAGCTCAAATCTAATTAGCAATAGTTCAATTTTTAGCTGATTAAGAGATACTCTTGAATATGCTTTGTATTTGCTGATGATAAGTTTGCTTCATTAACTTTCTGTTCCCTTTGAAATTCTTTTAATTCCTAATACACAATGGTTTGGAAACATTGTTTTAAAGCAATCAACTATTTAACTAGAAAGACAGAACTGTGATGCAACTCAACAGCTTTGAATTGCATGGTTGCAAGGGGTATGAACCTTTTCGTTTGGTTTATTTGTTGTTCGAACCCAATAGTTCTGTGTGTATATGGGAGCCAAATTTATGTGGTATGTTATAAGGAACAACATTTCTGTACTGACTTTGTGCCATTACCAAGTTTGTTATATCTTATTGAACTTAAACAGTCAATGTAATTATATGTATGTGATTATACTTCGCAAGGGATATGAACAACTTGAATTGACTTGCAAATGTCACTCGATGACAACTATTTGATTGTATAGCTAATAAAATCCTACTGCACTCTAATCCAGCCTCCTTTCCCGAAAATGTTGTAAGGGTAGTCCGAATGCCATTTTTGCTTGTGCATCAACTTTTTTATAATATTTTTTGTGGATGATAATTAGTGTTATCCAATAATTTTTGGCATGATAATTCATGTTATATCTATAAACTTGTTTTTATGATCTTTTTTGGGCTGTGCAATAACTAGTATACATATTGCTCAATATAGATTTATTAAAAATAGCTATTCAGTTTCAAAAACTTTCATAACTAGCTCACTGTACTGTGATATATAATGATCCTCTTTGTTTTAGATGTTTGGTAACTAGTAATATGTAGGATATTATCTACAGAGTCTGTTTATGTAACTTCTGCACCTTATTTGAACTTTTGTTGCTCCATTGGAGAGACTGAAGCTGGAGTATATTGTTCGTGGTGAATAGAAGAATCTTTATGAGCTCATTAAGATAATAGCATCTTCGCAAGGGCTCAGAGGATTCTGGAAAGGAAATTTTGTCAATATTTTACGTACAGCTCCATTTAAATCTATCAGCTGATGCATACAGAAATCAACTTCTCAAGTGGTCTGGCAATGAGGAGACAACAAATTTTGAAAGGTTACTTGCTTGTGCAGCAGCTGGAATTACCGTAACTGTGCTCTGTATACCTATGAACACTGTGAGCGACATTTGAAAATTTTGTCTACTATGTGACTGTTTGCTGGTGGCATACATATTTCTGAAGATGAGAATCTATCTTCTCCTAGCTTCTGTGAAAGGCTATAAGCTAAGAGTCTAAGAATGATAAAACCCCAACAATAATGTGGATGCTGGTGTGTAATTACAGTACCATTCTTCTTTGCAATTAAAATTGAAGTTAGTAGAACTTTAATGCTGATGCATTAACAAGGTCTTTCCTTCAAGGACTATCTTGTCTGTATAGCGTCCTTCCTGATCGAATGTTTTATATGTGATTTCACCAATGATGGTTTTGCTAGTGATTTTGATCTGTTGAATCTGCTGCACCCGTTGCTTGTGATCACAATAAAATGTGAATATATATGCTTTACACATAGTATCAGGATTCAACTTAAGTTTCTCATATGATGGAGGTCTTGGGTTCTAATCCTGGGGAACGCGTCAGAAAGCCGTGAGGGGTAAGATGGGGCCTAGGCTCTCCCAACGTATGATATGATAACGGCTCCGGCGCGAGGTCGGGTCGTTACAAAAAAATGCGTTTTTTTGTAACGACCCGACATCGCGTCGGAGCCGTTATCATATCATACGTACTGTCCACTTTGAGAGAGCCTAGGCCCCATCTTACCCCTCACGGCTTTCTGACGCGTCCCCCAGGATTCGAACCCAAGACTTTCATCATATGGAAGACTTAAGTTGTATTCTGGTACCAATTGAGCAAGTTGAACTCCATATTTATCTTGTAGAAGTTAGTGAAAAATTGCCTATGTTGATGTTACCGTGTCACACTGAATTAGATTTGACCCACTCACATGTTTGAGTATTCCATGGAATTTGTATAGTTATATGCATTTTAGAGGGAGAAATTCTTTTCCAATTTTTCCCAGTTCGAAATTTAGTTTCCTCAGTATTCTAAGGAATCACCAGTGGTTCTGATTTTCTATAAAACCCTCGTACAACCAGTGTTTATTATATGGAATGGCCATATGTAGGGCTAAGTTAATTACTTTAGGAATTCTGATCAAGCCTCATGTGAGAGGGATATTTGATTATGATAACTGTATCAAGTTAAATATACGATCCAACTGATTGTTAACTCGCTTCATTTCCAGCTCTGCATCCAATGAATGAGGAGTGCAAGGACAGTTTCTAAAAAGTTATGATAAATTGAGTAATGAAGCCTTCAACTCGTTTTTTTCTCTCATTTGCTACCTATACCTAATGTGAATTCGTAGTTGGAAGTAGTTTGCGGTCAATTGTGGAAAAATAGTTGTAATTAACTATATTTCCATTCATAGATTCTGGTTTTGTCAATCGTGCATAAAATAGGGAGTAGATTATGGAGTAATTATGGGGATTGTTTAACTATATTTCCATTCATAGACTCTGGTTTCATTCTAACATGGTATCAGAGCACACAAAGAGTAGACAAAGGTCATGAATTCAGTCTCACCATCACCCATGTTGAATCACTTGATCTAAAAGTTTAAGTTCTATATCTGATCATAATGTATATCATTCAAATATTATCTTCAAGACACCTCTCATGTGTTGATAGATTTATTTTTTGCAGTCAAAGTATAACACGTGGACAATTCATTTAAATGGGTGGCGGCAAAACTTGAACCAGGACCTTTGCCTACTCTAATACTATATTAAATCACTTGATTTAAAAGTTTAAGGTCTTAGTGCAGGTCAAATATCACATTTAAATATTTTCACCATTGATCATTTGAACACGAGATCACTAATTCACTAATTTGCAGAGTTATTTTCTGCTAAAGAGATTGTTCTCAAGCATTGCTTACTATTACTCATGTTTGGAGGATTGTATTTTGTTCGTAATATTTCAGATCGGGACTGTTATGGAAGCCCCCTGGAGCTACCATAATTCACTAATTTTCAGAGTTATTTTCTGCTAAAGAGATTGTTCTCAAGCATTGCTTACTATTACTCATGTTTGGAGGACTGTGTTTTGTTCGTAATATTTCAGATCAGGACTGTTATGGTAGCTCCAGGGGGGAAGCCTTGGGAGGATTAATTGGTACTTTCTACCACATGATCCAGACTGAAAGATTCTTTTCTCTTTACAAGGGCTTAGTTCCCTCTATCATTAGCATGGCACCTTCTGGTGCTATTTTTTATGGTGTTTATGATATATTAAAATCAGCATATTTAAATTCTCCAGAAGGTAAAATAAGAATTCAACATATGAAACAACAAGGTGAAGATTTGAATGTTTTCGAACAACTCGAGACTTTGATATACGGAGCAATTGCGGGTGCATGTTCTGAAGCTGCTACATACCCATTTGACGTTGTGAGAAGACAGCTTCAGATGCAAGTTCGAGCAACAAAGATAAATGCATTGCAAACTTGAATTAAGATAGTCGAACAAGGTGGCGTTCCTGCTCTCTATTCTGGATTGATCCCGAGTTTATTACAAGTAAGATGCACAACTTTCTGCTACCTTCCAAATGTACATTTAAACCTTTTGGTTGTTTTTCGAACTTGTCAATATGATGAACATAAAAGCATAATATCTTAGATAAATATGAGAATTTCCTTAATTTTGTGTTCAAATATCGAACTTCTTTAATTTGGTTTTGAATTTGATTATTTTGTTGGGTTTACATCATAATACACATTGGTGATCTCATTGCTTGGAGCCAAGATCAATAAATAAGATGAAGCACAAAAAACTTGCACGATTGTTTGTGTTCTTTAGAGTGCTATTCAATATGTTTGGTAGTGTTTATAAGTGGCAAGTCCTACGAAATGTGTGGATAAAGCTATATCTAACCAGCTTAAATTATAATTTAAGCCTTGCAAAACTTGCTTGATGCAGAACATTTTCTTATTCATAGACAAATACATTTGGTGAAATACTTATCACCACATTCTCTTTTTTTACATGTTAAATCCTTGTTGTTCTTTATGTTTTAATATTTCAGGTTCTACCGTCGGCTGCCGTTAGTTATTTTGTCTCTGAGTTCATGAAGATAGTCCATAAGGTGGAATAAAATAAGCACGATCACTAGTAATATGTTAATGAAGGCTGCGACAACTAAATTTACATCTTGAAGAATAGCCGACCATAAGTTTTTATGGCCTCCGATTTGGAAGTCTCAACAAGAAGATTTACTACACATTCCGTACACATCCCATAAAAGAATCATCTCTCATTAGAATAGGCTACTTTCAAGGGGACTAGGTCAGGTTTCGAGAATCATGTCCTTTGGTAGTGAAAAATGCTCAGGTTTTAATGTCTTTTGATGCAAGAATAGCTTTCTTTTTTTTCCATGTAACTTGATGTTCTCTATTTGCAATGCCTGCATTCCTCAGACATGTTTCATATTTTTCTGCTCATCGACTAGGTATACTATGTTGATCAAGTTGTAGCTGTCATAATTTAAAGCTCTGGAAGAGCATTCGAAATTGTGCAAGGTTCTAATTTGCTTCATACAAGGAAAGAACCAGTCTATCTACATGTGTTTTTGTGTGTTTTGAATGCAACGAGTATTTGGTAGATTTAGAATTGTCTTTGCTTAATAGTTGTTTATGAGTTGATATCCGCTGTCCAATTTTTGCTATCTACCCAATTAATTATTGACACGTCATTTTTAAATTAACATGTCATCTCAAATTTTCTTTCATTAACTTCACCACTAACCCACCAAATTGATATCATGTTAATTTAAAATGACGTGTCAATAATTAATCGGGTGGACAATAGATCTCAACTCGTTTATATATCATAATTATGAGCTTGGCAAAATGGTTATTGCTGACTTCGGATTTCATCGGGACCTCTAAGTTAATTGGACAAAATTGCTTCATTTAGAGGCGTTAAACGTGAGAGGCCAATCCAATCCTCGGATAGAGGCTCGTCACGACACATTGCGGATCTATGCCCAACATGATATGTGTTGGGTTCAACAAGCAACTGGGCGAATCTTGTTGATTCGACCCATCGTTACACTCCAGTCCATGTTTCGTGAACCAATTCAAGTCTCGTGGAAATGTTCATGCTTATTAGTATGCCTAGTGAAAGTTACGAGTTTGACCCTAAAATCACTTTGAGAGAGAGTGAATAGGTGAATAATGCGGAATTAAATTATTAATTAAAAGTAACAATTCACCTTTAATTATTATAGATGTTTAGTCAATCAAATCAATTTTATCCTATGTTGAATTTCCACAACAGTAAATAAAATAGTAAATAACACAATATTTGTTGACGGAGAAAATTGTTCACAGGATTAAAAACTCTGAGACCAAGTTGTAACTTCTACTATCGACAACAAGAACTTACAGTATGATCCAACATATAAAACCTACTAGACTCGTAGATCCAATTCATGTAATCTCCAAAACTCGCTGAAACATGCTTTACTCACATCTGTTCCCGATCTTTTGAAATTGTCTATCTCCTATGGATCACCAAGAACACTTTATTCTTGTACTCTTCCTGTGCTTCTGGTCACCCTCCATCAATCTTCAACAACTTCTGAAAGCTATTGAGAAAGTACTTTCCTGATTATATTTAGGAAGTTAGTGTTTTGGATTATATGATTTTTGATGTTTTTCTCAACTTGAGGTTCATTGATCTTAAAATGTAGAATTGTTTGTTGGTCTCCAAAGGATGTTTTGAATGTAGAAAATAATGATCAACCATAGTTTTCACGAAGTGGGGCTTCGTTATTTATAGTGTAGATGTATTGGGGTAGTACATAGATAGAACTCTTGAAAATCGCAAACTATGATTTCTTGGAAAACACCGTTGCTCGAGCGCTAGGTGAGCGATAGGCGTGTCAACGAGTCGAGCCACGAGCCGAAACTCGAAGCTCGGGCTCGGCTCGAATAAAAATGGTTTTGGATTTTTTTTTGCCCGAGCCGAGCTTTTGTTTGGCCAAAAATTTAGGTTCGACCCGAACTTTCGGCTCGGACCTTTACTAGCCGAGCCAGCTAGTTTTTTTCTCTTTTTCTCTCTTTTTTCTTTAATATTCATAGATGCATGTGTTTGCAGGCAGTTGAATTATTTATTTTTTTAACTTTTTTTTTTGAACTAGGCTAAGTTGGCTCGACTCGTTCAGGCCGAAAATGACATGTGACACGGGCCTGCTTGTATGGCTCGAAGAGCACAAGGGCTGGCTCGAGTTTGAGCTTTTGCCCCAAAATGGGGCTCAGCTCGAGCCTCAGCTCTTTTCCCGGGGCTGAGACACGGGCAGTTCAAGTCGGCAAGCCATTTTAACATACCTAGCGGGTGACAATGATTCTGTTTTGGACGCTCAAGTATCAATTTGACGATAGGCTAGAGTAATTCCAATGACTCTTTCTCCATATTCAATACTAGAACCCAAATGCTCCTAGTTCATCTATACAATATCTCAAAAAACTCCTTGGCTTTTACAACTATTTTATAATAATCATTTTATCTAAAGAATAGCCAATATAACTTTAAAAATAACAAACTTCCTATTTGACATTTTGTGACAAAACTATACAATAAAGGTCAAAGAAGTAAAAACAAAACTAATCTACCCAAATTCAAACTGAATGTGCGTACCTTGTATTTTTTGTTAAATTTGTTTCCTGAAATCAATAACTCAAATATTAGGTATAAAAGCACGCGAAACTGGAATATAACAATTGAAACACACTATCATAAATATACTAATTAGATTGTGAAGTAATATTAATATTAATTAAAACACCAACTGAAACATTTATTTCACAAAATATCAAAACTAAAAAAAAAGGCTAAGCATTCAAAATGATATAGAATGCATGAAATACTATCATCTCCCTCTTACTACAAACTCTCCCTAAAATGCAGTTAAATAAGACTAAAATGCAATTAAATAAAATGTAATCATCTCTACCATTTTTGTCAAAAATGACGAAGGGAACTATATCAACATTATATAATAATTCAAAGATGAAGTTGGTCGCATGCACAAGCATAATCAACGATCAATAGACTTTCACACATACTCGGTTCAAGTCTAAATGGAGTAAACTGTATAGGTGACCCATGTATGTAAAGTGTCACTAATTTTTTTAAGACTCCAAATCTTACATTTGTGAGAAATGACATGTTAGCATCAATGTAAAATAAGCTTATTTCCCTAATAATGAAAGTCAAACAAATAATGCATATTAGTATCTATAAATGAAGCTCATTTTTCATGTATATTATTTTTTTTCTCCTCCTAACTCTGAACATATATAAATTTTTACACAATTTCTATTTTTTTAAGCTTGTCATTTTTTCTTTCAATTTTTCACATCTTATATGCAGAATTTTTACCATTAGTTGACCATAGGGTATCAGGTTATGAGAAACCCCTCAATCTTAATTGTTTGAGTTAAATAAGCTCTGAAGAATAATATGAAATGAAACATTTTTTTTCTTTTAAAGAAATATACTAGAGTTTAGGTATACCAAATTAAAGTCGATCCATGTTCAAGGTCATCTTACCAACATATGACAGTCATCCCAAATCTCACAAGTCAAGACTCACTCACAAGATCATAGTGTATGCAATGTAGATATTACATGAAAAACCTATACTAAGTGCTCCATGTAAACAAAGTGATGGAAACTATGCTACAGAACATTAATTAAACTCATACTTGATAACACACAAGTTTAAGTATATCATATATCATGCAGTATTTAAAAAAAAATCCCTTTTTTATTTTTCAATTAATAAGACATGAATGCACCAAATATACAAAATAAAAAAGAAAATATGCAACACAAAAAAAAAATAAAAAAATATGCCTACCATCTCTGTGTAGGCATACCTCCGCCAATATTCAGCAAAGCTTTGGTATGCCTATGTCAAATGGAAGTTGGGGATGTAGTGCTTTACGGTGTCATCCCCAGCAGATTGGACTTCTTGTCTTGCAGTTTCCACCTCCTTAGTCAGGCCAGATACTTTGGAGTTCAACTCCCTCACCTGCTGTTTCAGACCAGCATTTTCCTTATTTGCCTTCTCCAAAGCTTCAGTTGCCAGCCTTTGGTGGGTGTCGATGTCTCCACTCGCTTCATTAAGGAGGCTACTTCACTTTGAGACAAGTGGACCTCATTTTTCAAATTTTCAATTTCTGCTAAGGCAGAAGCGAGCTTCACATACTCTTCGGCTAGTTTCTTTTTCAGCCCTTTAGCCTTCGCTTTGGCTTTGCTAGCAACCTCCTTAGCTTGAGAGGCTTTATTGAAAAAATCTCTATTTCTTGATTGAAGATTTTTAAAGAGGGTTTCAGTATCTATGGTCACACCAAAGGCCATCCTCGCTTGGCTCACCATCATAGAGAACAGGTCCATTGCATCGTTGGTCTCCACGAAAGATTATCATCTCTCCATCCAGTACTTGTGGAATGTGGTTGTTGCAGTTTGGACCTCTATACGAAGTAGGACAAGAGCTTCCGGAGCCACTTCACCCCTCCTTTTTCTTCACGGCGAGCTTGGATCGTTGAGGAGCCTCGAAAGCGGTAAAGTCGCTTGTAGACCTCACCTTCTTTACAGAGTCTTGCCTCTGGGGCTCTATGGCAACTGACATTTTCTACCCCCAGAGGTTGCAGCTATCAAAGCTGCCAGTAGCTTCTTTCCGATTGGGAATTCGAAGCGAGGATGAGGGATGTCCGTTAAGCCACCCACCCTAGTGGTGGAATATTTGTGTTTCCTCTTGGGAACTCCTCAACAATTTTCTTTCCCTTGTCCTTGGTCACCTCTCTTCTTGGCTTCTAGCCTCCTGGCTGACTCGCTCTACTTGGTCTCTCACTTGCTTGGCTGCAACAGATGAGGGCTTCAACCACTTTTTCCCGGAGGTGGAGGTGGCAGCAAGTATGATTACCATGTCTGGAGTGGGGTGCTTCCGCTTCTCAAAATTTTCTACAAAGACAAATAGGGTAAAAAACAATCATATAAGTCAAGAGATGAAATTTATTAAGAGAACAATACCTCTCTTGGCTAGTAGACAAAATTCTTCAAACAATCTCCAGGAGATGATCAAACAATCGAAGTCACGAGAGGAGGACGGTCAACGGTATATGTCAGTTATGGTGTCCCAGTCGTTGTCGTTCAGCTTGAAGTGCTCAATCAATCCTATAAAACAACAAACATGATTATTAGTATCAAGATTATCAATATAAAGAAAATCAAAAAATAGATATGACACGCACGGGCTTCGAAGTAAGAGGTCGGAGCTTTCATGTGAGGGACAATGTCACCCTTACATTCCTGCCACTTCCCCCTTACCCAAAACCACGTCTCATTCCATTCTTTAATGGAAGAAGAAAGCCCCGAGATGAAGGGAAAATGTGGCTCCCACGAATAGAGGGAGTATTACCCTTTTGAATCCCCTTTCCCCAGACCCCGAGGTTGGAAAACTGTTTGAAATACATGGAGAGATATGTCATCTCCAAAGGAAGTTTCCTTCCAAAGGAAGTAGGCTCTCACTAGTTGGGCCCAAGCATTGAGGACGAGTTAGGTGGGGGCCAACTCGTACAACCTAAGGACAGCTCTAAAGAATGGATGAAGAGGTGGGCGTAGCCTAGCCTTTAGGAAGAACTCGCTGATAGCAACGTAACCCTGCCTCAGAAAACAGGCTCGCTCATCAAGAGTGGAGGAAAATGAGTTCAATGTTGTATGGAATAAGGTATTTTTCCCTAAGGTCAGTTAGGTGGGTTGGATTTACAGATGAAGGTATTTTGGCTGCCCTAGAAGGTAAAACACTTTGCCGAATCTGGATGGCCTTAACCAGGTCGGCCGTGTTTGTAATTTGTACCCCCATTTCAGCAGCTATCTCACAAATGTCCACATCCCCCAGCAGAGTTTTAAAATTCCATTGATTTAGATTTTTTAAATTAAGTTTAAGAATTACGAGTAAGATTGAGGAATGGTGAAGTATCACCGGATATTGAAAATGCAAAAGAGAAAGGAAGGAAACTTAGAGATTTTTGGTAGAGTGGATTACTGATTTCGTGATTGGCAAAGTGATTTTTTGCCATGAATATTCGCCTTTCATAGGCAGAGGCTCTCAATCCCAGCCGTTGAATGTCGATTCGGATCATCTGACCGTTTATTTAAAGTTTTAATCTGAGTCATTTAATACATCCGCCGCTTCGTCTTCTATGGTCCAAATCAGAGCTTCTACTTCACATGCTGTCATGCGCCTAGACTTTGTAAGACGTGTACATGACAACCATCATTGCAATTAAATGTGGCAACGGTTGCATGCGTGGAAAGTTGAACTGCTTTAGCTGCTTTTTCTTGAAAACGCACAAAGACAGCAAATCATTTGGGCGCAATAATTAAAGATTCCTCGTGTTCCCCAAATGTTTTAAAATCAGGCTCCTCGTAATTAGCAAGTTGTAACCCCTGCAATGGTTAGAACTACTTTTCCTTAATCAGTTTAGATACTTCTCCTCGACCAGTTCGGACAAAACGGACTCGGACTTAATTCGCTTCACTAACACTTCTCAAAATGATTCCAGAAAGTGAAATGTTCCAAGGTATACAACTTCAAATAACACTATCAGATAATTCACGCAAGTCAGGTACATTTTTAATTTTAATTGTAATATAACTGTTTATACTGAGACTTGGGGACTATTGTGGTATGGTGAAAACTATCCCCAACAACAAAATTTTATATATATAAGTCCATGCATTACATAAATAATCATACCTAGACTTGGTAGGCTATTGTTACGCCTCGCCACCAAGGCTCAAATCAAAGTACCACGTAGGTAATCCACGCAGGTAAGAAACTCAACAAAGACCTAACTGGTCAAATGCAAAGAAATCATATGAATGGCCGAAACTCTTATACCTAAGCACTGTCTAAACGGTTGAAATGCGTGAGTTCGAAGTGCTACATAAAGAAATGGAAGAAGCCGACACTCTTCATATAGAGGACCAATGCAAAGCCTCTTCCAATCGAGGCCCTCAGTTTACCCAAAGCTCATGAAGTTGGAGCTGTCTCTTACTAGATCCCTAGCCAATCTTTAAGAATGATTGATGTTACGTTTGTAATAATGTTAGGTATGTCAGCCTAATGTATAGGGCGGCTGACCCATTATCAGTGTATTTATTGTATGATAGATAGTGATGTGAAGTCTTAGCCAAGGAGATGAGACTACATGCTTTTGATCCAACGAACACTACGTCGGTTGAAGCACTATAAATAAGCCCTCATTGTAACTGAAAAGGGGTTGGATTCTTGGACTTTAAACTCTTGATCCTTGATAATACAAACGATCTTGCAAACTCTATACATTTCATCTTGCTTTTTTTCATATACATTAGTTTGATCTTTTTTGGTATTTGATTGGTGATTGTTGTTAACGCAATCATCTTTGTTCCACCCGTCGGTACTTGAATATTTTTATCTCACGCCGTGAAGCATCTCTCGTATCCACATTCATCCCGCTTCTTATTGGTGCTCCATACGCTGGAATTTGCTTGAGCATGCGTGAGTAGACCTGACATTTGTTGTCCACGTTAGCATAACGTTTTTCGAAGTCAACAGATTTCATGTACACTAAGGGTCCGTTTCACACGACTTTTATTTTTGCTTCCTATACAAGAGTTTTTGGAGAAAGTTATCTTAATTTTTATTTGTAAACTAATTTCAAAAGAAAGTTATATTGGATTAACTTCCTCTAAAAATCATTTTAAGTAGAAGTAGATAAAAGTCCTAAGTCGCATTTGAGTCCAAAAACAATTTTTGAATATCAAAAGTTACTTTTGACTTTTCAAAAGTCATGTCAAATAAATCTTAGAAAATCGTTCTATTTGTATAAGCTAGGTTGATAAACATGGTTTACAAACTATGTGTTGACAACTTTTAAGCCAATCATTTAAAAAAAAATTTGAAATCAATAGCCTAAATCTTGTCGACACTTAATTTGTAAACAAACTTAATACAACTACATTAAATCTAAACCCTAAGCACTGATCCATGAAATCATTTAGACACGTTGATGATGAGTGCATATTCTTTCTAAGAATACAGCAACCTATTTTTGTAGAGTACTCACATTTTTCAAACTATTTTTTTTAAAGTTCACGTGGCAATGTTTGGGAATTTAAATTTGTCTTCTAGTTTCAGCAGTACACAACTTTAAACATGAGGCACAACTCTCTTAACTCTAGTTGTGGGGAACCCTCCCAAAGAAATAACGTCAAATTGGCCGTTATCTACAAACACATACAGAGGATGTTTGGTGTCGATTAAAATTAGATTTTTAGTGGATTGTGATAAAAGTTTTTGAAATGTATGGTTGAAAAGATGTGGGATCCATAAAAAACGTAGTTAATATTTATTATTTGACTTTGACTTTGACTTAGATTAAAATCAAATTTTAATCCGACCCAAATAGACCCATAGTCCATTATACATATAAGGGATAGCAATGTTGGTCCCCAATCAATTGACATAGTAAGTTGACCCTTGATGTGAGAGAGAGTGCAAAGTCATCCGTAATATATTAATCGTGCACAACAAGTCCTCCTAGATGATTATCCAACCAAATTTGTTAAAATGACAAATTATTGACTAAAAGAAATCTTTAAATGATATCAAAAACTAATTTTGTTATCGGGCTAGCTTGCATGAGCCCGCCCTACAAGCATGTTCATGAAAATCCTAAGCCTACTCGCTCGAGCTGCTTAGGGGCCTCTTGTTAGTCCTATATACAATTAATAATAAGTATTAGTTTAAGAGTACGTTTGATAGATATTATTGAGAAAATAATATATTTTAAATAATGATGTGATGAGAAAAATATGATTAAAAAGTAAGAAAAAGTTATCGATATGATGTAATATATTATTTTATTGAAAAATATGTGGTTGAAAATGAGTTTTAAAAAATGTATTTTAAAAGAATGTATATCAAACATGTGCTAAATGATAGTGAACCACTCATTCAATTTTTAAGAAATCAAAAAATGCATACTAATTAATTGGACAATGAATAAGTGATGTTCGCTGTTACCTAGGTAAGATTATTCAAAAGAAAAATAGCCAACTTAACACGAAAGTACTGTGCTATATGTATATAACAATTCGCATAATAATTTACCAATACATAATGTCGTGAGATTTAATTGAATTAAAATTTCATCAATCAAATAACTTATTCACTTATATTTTGAAATCTTATCATTATGTAAAATGTTATGTAAATAATTATACGCAAAAAGCATTTTCCAACGCGAAATATGACACACATTCTTAGTTAGGATTAATGCTCACTAATTTTACAACATTGAGCTCTAACTTGCTCTCTTTCGTAGTTTAGAGACCAACAGAGCAATTTGTTTTATACATGAACCTCTGAAGCTGTAAACTGTTCTGTAGAAGTGGAATTATTGAAACTGAACTCCAATTCCGCGGTCCCGTTAAACAATTCTTATTCACTCTCCTTCTCTGCTACTTCCTCAATTTCACGCTTTTAATATGCGTTTTATTTAATTTTTTTGATTTTCATTTACTCTTGATTGCATATACAACTTGTTTCCAAGTAGATCTTCATCTTTTTTCTGTTAATTCGTCTTTATTTTTGGTTTCTAGGTTTTAATTTTTAAAGCTTCGAGTTTTTTTTGGTTAATTTTGATCTGATGAATGATGAATTATAGATACTCATATTTGTACATATTGACTAATTAACAAGGGCTGAAAAATCGGCTTCTATTTGATGATTGGATGGCGGAGACTCGGCTCTACGCACTCAATGCTCAATTAGGTAATTTTTCTTTTAATTCTCTCTTTTTAAGCTGTTAATTTCTATTTCTTGTGAATGTTAATTTTTTTTTTTTTTGGACTGTAATGAAACTTGAAGATCCCTTTAATCATTTTTAAAATGTTGGTACCTGCCCTGTTGTATGAAATTTGAGCCCTTGGACTATAGACATGATTTGAAGTAATAATTATCTAAACTAAATGGAATTGGGTCGAAACTGTACATTTATATTCTACTGAATTGTAATTAAATGTGCAGAAATAATGAGCATAAAATAAAAAGAATAAATAATTTTGAAAATATGAATCAACATTTTCATGTATCTTGGTTTTGTTTTGTCATGTTTGATTTTACATCTAGCTTCATTCTGAATAAAAGTATGGATAATTTTGTTGGTGGAAAATTGTATAAAATATTTCATTAATTAGTTTTTGGAAATATTAACTATGTTAAAGGACCTTTACTAAAGAGGCAGGTGTAATGCTTATGTTATCATTGTTATTCTTTGCTTTGTTCTATACTTACCAAACACTTCTATTAAGCTTCTCTCAGGATTTATCTTGCTGAAATTTTTATGATCAGTTTTCAGTTTTAAATGGATAAAAATATCTCATTTCTACATTTCAATGAGCTTAAGATAAATGCAGACGTTCTTGATTAACTCCAATATCCTTATGACATATTTGGCAGGAATGATTCAATAGTATTAGAGTGTGTTAAGAAAGAAAGAGAAGTTAAAATCTTAACATTCTATTATTCAGTCATGTTACAGTTCTATTTATGTGAATTGTATTACCAATGTCTTCATTGCTGAATTTTTTTTTTTCATTTCATGTAATCTGCTATACTCATGTTGCTCACATAACTGTACCGCTGTTACTCAGATCATTACTCTAATATACCTCGAACAATATATTCGACATTGAGAAGTTTAGAGTGAAAGTATAGGGTGTTACTTCATGATGGGGAGCCAGATAAACAGATTGGATCAAGATTTATAGAGACTTTATGTTGAATTTAGCATTAAGGAGATATGGGAACATGGAATATGATTTCATGATAATAGGAGAAAGTTGAATTCATTGACCAAAAATCTGAATTTTCCAAGTATTCTTTTATTGAAAATGCCAAATGGTGAAGTTTTGTTCTGGAAGGGGTTAATAATTTTATTTTAAAATGAGTGATTTAAATTGTTATAATTATCGATTTGTGACGATATTCTTCAATTTGTGAAGTAAAATCTCTAAATCTTATTAGTATCGGAGATAGAAGTGACTGTAAATGATAACGCTGTGATAAATTTGTGTTTTAGGGATGGAGAGATGTATTTTAAGGAGTCCGATCACAAATAGTATCTCAATGCTTGATTTCAGAGATTGAGATTTGAAATTAAAAACATATTATCTTGAAAGTGAAAGGAAGCATTCTTAATGTCTAGATTTTGAATTTTTCCCATAAAATATTCTATGCATAAATTCGAAACGTTTCCATACTTTTTAACAAAACGTTCTCTAAAAATTCACAAGACAATTTTTTTCCAAAAATATGGCCAGCAAATTGGGGGCTGAATCTGTTAACCGTATCCAATTCAGCTGCCCCGTTAACGAATTCACTCTCCTTTTCCGTTACTTCCTGAATGTCACTCTTTTCACTCTTTCTTTTATATTAATTTATTTGATTTTCAATTACTGTTGATATAATATACAATTTTTTCGCAGTGGATCATGTTAATTCATCTCTTTTCGGTTTCTAGGTTTTAATTCTCAAAGCTTCGAATTTTTAGTTAATTTTGATCCGATAATGAATGAATTGTAAGCACGAAATATGCATTGAGTAATTAACGAGAACAAAAAAATCAGCATCTTATTTGATGATTGGATGGCGGAGACTCGGCGCTACGCCCTCAATGTTCAATTAGGTGATTTTTCTATTAATCCTCTTTCTACGAGCCATTTATTTCTATATTTTGTCAATGCTAATTTTTATTTTATTTTTCTATTTTATTTTATTTTTTTAACTGCGGTGACACTTGAAGATCCCTATAATCATTTTAAAAGTGTTGCTACCTGGCAGGATTTGTATGAAATTTGAGCAGTGGATTATCACCAATTATAGGAAGGTTTTCTCCTCTGCTAAAAGAAAAGACTATAATAGTCTGTCTTCACCTTCCCCTCGCCTCAACAGAGAAGTTTAAAGATTCAATTTCAACAAGGAAGGGTTTTCAGATTTCTTCATTTGAGTAAGAATTTATTTCCATTTTCTATTACATTTCAATTTTGGGTTCTTCTTCTTGATTATCAGCAACTTTCATGAGTTGCTCTGTGTTAATTCATAGAACCCTAGTTTCATGTCCGTCAATGTAATTTCAATTTATCTTCTGAGATCATTAAAATTCTGCATATAATTTACTGATAAATCAATTACATATATCTTTATGTCGGTAATGAGCTAGATCTTTTGTCATTACTGAATCCATTGAAAAGCATGGCCACGGTTGATGTGATCAAATGTTGCCTCGATTCGATCAGACAAGTAAGATTTTATCTCCTTTTCACTACATTATTTGTAATTTACCTTTCAAATGAAATTGATTTTTTTTTTTTTGCTTGTATAATTTTCACAAAATTTTTGGAAGAAATTATCACTGGACAATTCTCTTATTTGTTGAAGTGATTTAGGGAAACTGTATGGATTTGTTTGCAACTCTTCTCTAATTTTTTGGTTCTTTAGATATCAGATGACATTAAAGATGCCATTATTTACTTAGATGCCGGAAGTACAGAGAGTTTTCAGTTTATTGGGGCATTCCCTTTGTTTCTTGAGCTTGGTTCTCGTGCTGTTTGCAGCTTGGAGAATATGTCCATTCTTGATGGGGTGAGAATCTTTATTTTGTTGTTCTATTAATTTACATTCTCTTTAACTATATGTTTTCAAGGACCCCTCACAGTTCCTTCGGATCTTCATGGTTCATAGATTACACAACAGTTTTCTAAATTATAGGGAATCGTCATTAGTAATACCATGCTTCATTGAGTAACCTGTGTTATTGTAGGGTATTGTTATTAGAGAACTATCTGTTTAGAATAGATTACCATTATTTTGAGAAAATAGTTTTGTGTCTATCTCGAAGGGATGTCGTCATACTCCTGTTTGATATGTCAGCACCTCTCCCATAATATTGCAAAATTTGGGTCTGCACCTGGTTACATTTGTTCTGGGACTGGGAAGTGGGGGTTGGGGAGTTAAAGCCGGACTAGGACACTTTTCTCAGGGAAATGTAATCTTTGGTCAGTGACGTTTAGTGTAACGACCCGATCTGTTGTAAAACTCAAACGCTATTAAATCAAAACATATGGGACAAAAGATAATATAACATTCATTTATTTATAAAAATATATTTTTCAAAATAAAATAAATAAAAACACTTATCCCCAACAGTACTCCAATTATTTTAAAAGAAGGGTTATTGAAAATATGGATCTCTTTTATTTAACAAAATATTCCGTCACCACAGTCCGATTCCAAGCTCCANACACTTATCCCCAACAGTACTCCAATTATTTTAAAAGAAGGGTTATTGAAAATATGGATCTCTTTTATTTAACAAAATATTCCGTCACCACAGTCCGATTTCAAGCTCCAAACTTCCGATCTCAATTGCCTGAAAAGGGGGAAGATTTAAAGAATGAGATTTTAAGAAAATTTCAATAAGTGTGCGCGGTGAACAAGTAATTTGCAAATAGAGGAAAAACGGGATTTCCATAACATATATATATGAAACACATGAACTACTCCAAACATAGGTGGTAGTAATTCAAGTGCATAGTGCTACTAAACTCTGGCCCTCTTATCATAAGAATAAATGGCCCATAAATGGATTTTCAAAATTTAAAGCACAAA
>CAIGRN010113839.1:0-22523 GCA_903798345.1 Fraxinus anomala | reverse complement strand
TTAACATTAACTTTAACTTTAATATAATGACCTACAAATCCTATTTAGTCTTCCTCCAGAAAGATGATAACATCTTAATCAGCAGCTGTAAAGAGAATTTTGGTATTATTCATGGTAAAATACGATGAAAAAGATGTGGCATTAATTCTATGTGTTCATTATCCGCTTCGTTTACATCGTTTAGAGATACGATTTTGTAAATTCGTGATACTCTCACCATTGAAAAGGTGTATGATGTTTTGTTTTCAAATGAAAAGATGAAGCATATGGTTGGATTTAAGGTTAGAAATGGAGAAGACATTATTGTTCATAGTGGTCACAGCAGTGGCAGGTCGAAATCTAATTTCAGTAAACAAGTTTGTTTTTATTGTAAAAAGAAATGACACATCAAGAGGGATTACAACAAGTTGTAGAATAAGGGAAAGTAATTAGAAATTACAGGTAAAGCCGATGTCGTATAGAACTATTTAAGTGGTAGAAATGTATTGGCTATTTCTGAAGGAGACTCCAAACCTGACGATAATTGAATTTTTAATGCAACTTGTACTTTTCATGTGTCTCAATCATGATTTGTTTTAAACATACGAAACATTTTTTAAAGATATCGTGGTCATGAGAAATAACGCACCTTGTCGGGCAGCTAGTATTGATAGAGTCATGCTTAAACTATTAGATGTGAAAGTGAGAACACTTGATCGGGTTCGACGTGTTGCAAATTTGAAGAAAAATCTCATCTCGTTGAGCATTCTTGATTCAAAAGGGTACAAGTTCTTCGGTGGAGGTGGAGCATTGAAGGTTTGCAAATGTGTCTGTATTGTATTGGAAGGGTGGAACAAGTCTGTTGTACATCTTGTAAGGTCGTGCAAAATCATTGAACAATCAACAAAGTTTAGTGCTGTGGTAGATATTCAGTTTGGTACAATACCGTTGGGATTTGGTTTGAGATCCGTGTTGAAGATACAGCTCAATCAAGTTCAGAGGATATGGGCAATTCAACTTTGCCACCATTATTTACAGTGTCGTTGTATTCAATCGACAAGGACAGACTCATTGGAAAAAGGTATGAGGGAGCTAAATTTGTTGTGCATGCTTTAGGTGCATTTGAAGGTATTCAGTCTAGTAAGGGGTCTTCTACAAAAAGCATTTAGTGTCGATTCTATTTCAATATGTGTTTCTACCCTATTTACTAAATTTTAAATCATTTGTGACTTTTGGGAATCCAAGGTAACTTTGTGAAGTAGTATTTGGATTCATTTATCCTAGTTGGATATTGTGAAAAATGTAGAGAATTTTTTGTCCATTGAAAAAGTCGGTTTGGTTCGTATTGAAGTGTTCAATTCATTCCTTATCGACATTTTTTTTTTCTCCTCGTGAAATTTTTTTGGAGATTCCTTCGTTGTAGTGGAATTTGTATCAAAGTAGAGATTGTTGAGTTTGTGACCCAAATTCATCTAGGTGTACGTAATTTGGTGTATTGAGTTTTGAAGACGTCTAAATAAGATCCATGAAGGAAAAAGGGATTGACGGTGTTAGCTTAATGCTAGCTAGACACTTGAGCGTCGAGATAGAATTTTCAACAAGGTGTTGTCGTCTACCCATCGCTCACGTAGCGCCTTGTCATTCCAGGTTTTCCTTAATTTATTTATTCCACGCATTTTTTTTGACCTAGTTTCCATCTTTAAAGCTATTATTTAAGGTTTGACATGTACTCTTATATATAGTTGGCTTCTCTTCATACATAGAACACGATTTTACCTCGTGATTACTGCAAGTTAAAATTGTGTAGGAATACAATATTATTGTAATTTGTCTGTCCATTATTTGTGAATAAAATTTCAATTCCTCCGCCAAATTAAATTTTTGTTTCTTGTATTCTTATTATTGTGATCAATATTTCATACCGTGCCGTCTGACCTCGTTCTATCTAACAAAATCATATTGCTATAGGTTGTTTTGGTTTAGAAAACATTTGAAATTTTATCAATCCATCCATTTTCAGTATTCTTAAAAATCATTGGATACTCGATGTCCAAATTCTCGTATTCAACTAAAAAACAAGTTTATGAACCATCTTGCCCCCGAGAAAAATTTACAATTTCGTTCAGTTCTCTAAAAAACTTCGATATTTTCCCACTTTTATAGTTTATTTATACTTTTAAAATCCCATAAAATAATGAAAAATCTGGGACATATACCACGTTGACCGTTAACTAATTAAACAAATAGTTAATAGTATTGTAATAAATAATGGTGGGATTTTCTTTTAAAGATAGAGTATTTATTAATACATTGATTAACTAATGGTCAATGAGGTAAATTAAAATTCTTTGCCATTGCTAAAATAAATAAATTAGTCCAAATTTTATTTACACCCAGTATGTTACTTTTTATCCAATGTCACTAATAAATGATATGCAAAATACTACCAGCAAAAGTAAAAATCTAACGTCTTGACATTAAAAACCAACACATTTACTTTAACTTTAATGTATTGACCTACAAATCTATTTAGTTTTCCTCCAGAAATTCATAAGTAAAGATAACTTTGGTACTGTTCATGGTAGCATGCACGGCTACTTCCGTCATGTCGAGCTGGTTAAACCCTGCTGCTGCAATGTTATGGCGAGCTCCCATTCATGAGGTTCGGCTATGCTGGGAACCTCTCATAAAAATTGAAGGGTGCGTAGCGAACAATATCGGCGAACAATTTTTTGGAATGAAGGTACCCAGTTCTTCTTGCTGTCAAGCCATCAATCAGATTTCTACCTCCTGCTGGCCAAAAATGTTTCCTTTGTTTCAGATGGTGCCTACCGTCCTGAAGAAATCCTGCACTGCCACTGCATAAGTATATACTTGAAGGGGTTGATTTCTTTAATGATGCCGAATCCGAATGACATTTTGGGTGATATAGTTTCTTATTTTAGATAATAAGAACGCATTGCAGCGTTGAGGAAGAATATTCATATTTTTGCATGAATATCTCTTTATCTATTTTACGGAAGGAAACACCATTTGTGCAACCTCCTCACAGTGGTGGGTCCTGCTTAAAAAAGAATAAAAATTACCCACCCACCCTCATGTTTGAAAGGTTGTCAACCTCGATTATACAAGTAGCACAACCCATTTTAGGGATTATGTACCAGTAATAGCATGTTTTGTATGTTTGGCTGGACAATATTGTGAAGTGTTGAGAAACGAAAAGATGTTACGGTTATTTAGACTGGTAATATTAAAATTTTAATGTGGAATCATTAAATTTTGATATGTTTTCGGGTAATTATATTCACACCACATTTTAATTTCATTTAAAGTTATCAATCGTTGCTCATTGTAAAACTTTTGTCCATATTTCTTTTTCGTCGAATTTTTATATTCAATATTCTATTAATTAGCAAATATTTTCTTTGATGATGGTTTCAGTTATTTATTTATTTATTTTTAATTTTTTGTGGACATTAAAATGAAGAAAAAATCTTTTGTCAAATTTTTTCATTTAATATTTTAAAAAAAATATGATTAAATATTCTACGCCTCCGAACAGACTTGTTTGATAGAAATCATTTTAAGATATGAAATGTGCTAATTAATAAAATGTTGAAAATAAGAATACATAAAAATTAAAGTTAAGGACATGTACCACAGTTAACAGAAATTGAGGACCTTAAATAAAATTAAAATGTGGTGTAACAAATAAAAAATGTATCCATGTTTTCAATTCCTGTAAGGAATTTACAGTTTAACCTTCCATGCCCTGAAAATTCTGAAAATGAATCCAACCGAATCTATTTTGAAGGTCGCTATATATTAGATGCCTATTTTTCAGAAAACTCCTTTTTTTTTCTTTACTATTTTATATGATTTTTAAAATGTTAAAGGAATTAAAAACCTAAAAAAATTATGTTGCATGGAAGTCAAAATAATAAATTAATAAACTATACAAAAATGGCAGATTCTATCATGTATTTTTATCACAAATATGATTAAGAAATAAAAATACGTATTTTTCACTAATAATTTTAAATTAAATATAAAGAACATTTGTGACTAAAATAAAGATAAATTAGGCTAATGGCTAAAGCGGCTTATTATCAATTGGCTGACTATTAATTTATTATTAAGAATTTATTTTTTTAGAAATATAATGAACTAAATTAAATCAGATAAGTGCACAAGTTACTTATTCATTGGGTAAAAAACAAATTTATTCTTAACTTATTTCAAAGTTTCTAGTGATGACTAAAGCTTGCTAATTATTTGTATTCAATCACTATTCGTTAAATTTTTATAGATTTTATAGATTTGGACTGAAATTTTCTAATCACTAACTTATATTTTATAGATTTAGATTTTAAAAAAAAAAGAAAAAAAAATAAATAAATAAGAAAGGTATTTCTAATTCATGCGCAATTATTTTCGAGAGAAAAATTGAATGAACTGGCGATTTTTATTTTTCGACACAATCAAAACTTATGTATAATAAAGTGTGAGAACCAATAGGAATGGTGTTCGAATTTTTTTATTATTATTTTAGTATTCTCATCCTGAGTTTTCTTTTGAATGAGGAGAAATTATGCATGTTGTACCTAGTGTTCATAAATGTGCAAATTTATAAATAGGTTGAGAATATTTAATTACACGATTCTATTATCAAAACATGTGTAAAATATGGAAATTTTTTGACATATCAGTCCTAATTACTATTGAAAATAGTAAAGGAAAATGTGGTTGTTGAACACGAGAAAGAATTTAGGGATTTCAAAAAAAAAAAAATTAACAGGGATCATTGCAAATAAAATTTTTTAGGGAAATAATTTTACGATTATATAATTGAAAAAAGGTTCCAAGAAAGCTCATAGCAGACAGAAAAAAAGACAGAAAGAACAAGTCAACATGGAGACAGCACGGAATGTGATAGTCCATTAATTTCCACATTCAATGTTGTCTTTTAGTAAAATAGTTCATGCATTTATCCTATATTGAACGTTGCTAGTCGCATTCAAATTATCTTTAAGCTGTCTGATATTGTCGTAATGTTTTTTTCTGTTTGGAATTATGCGTATTTTAAATTTTAGACACAATCTTTTAGTACAAATATCAGATGAAGTTAGAGCTATTTCAGTATATTTTGATTATTTTAACTTTAATGAGAGAATATCATATTAGCATATGTTCGGTACCAATTAAAATTTTAATTTTAATTTAAGTCAACAATTAATTTTAATCACATATTTTTTGGGTTCCACAACTTTTCAACTACACATTTTATCAAATTCTATCACAATCTACTAAAATTTTGATTTTAATCCCTACCAAATGGTGGCTAAACATTATTGATAATTCATTTGTTAGCCTTAATTTTCTTTGTGGTAGCTAGACCCCCATTGGTAGAGATACTTGATATCGAGTTATTTGCTCATTTGAGAAATATATGATGAACAATGTAACTCGATACTAATTGTTATTGGATAGAGGTATTAGAAATCAAGTGATAGTTTTAAAAAGTTCTAAATCAAGCAACAGTTTCAAAAAGTTCTAAATCAAGCAACTCATCGCAATAAAAGATATTAAGATAAAGGGCTAAAAAAGGATAATTGCAATAGTGATTCCAAACTTTTGAAGTTTATGTAGATTTTATCCAAACCTTCAGTTTGTGCTACCAACGGTCCTAAACCTTTGGAAAATTAGCACATGAGGTCCAAATAGACGATTTCTATTAGTTTGATTATTAGTTGACCCATAAATTTGACTTCAACCAAATCTAAACCATTTTTTAAAGGATAAAATGGTTACTTTACATTTTACACATTAAAAAAAAAATCCAATCACTATTCATCTTCTCCCTCCCACATCCACACCCCACCTTCTCCTAAATCCAAAACTAGTTGGTCTCGTTTTACACCTCTCCGCCTCCGCCACCGCCACCACTGCCGCCCTCCTCTACCGACTTTGCCGTTGTTCCCGCCAACATCCCCTCCATAATTCTTGCCTCATCTTCCTCACACTCAAACAAATCAATTTCTCATATTACTTTGAGCAACATGGCAATAGCTTTAACTAGCAGTAGCAACCAAGAATTCAAAGCAAAAAATGGCAGAAAGTCCGAGATTAAATAAAAAACAAAAAATAATGATAGAACAAGGGAAATTGCTTCATCTTTTGCCATTGTTGTTTTAAAATTGGAATTGAAAATTTGCAATTTTCCTTTGCTCGCGTTGGATTACTGATCACCACTAGAGTCTATTGAATTCCCTTCCATAGGGTTACCTAATTAGGGTGGTCAGTTGGTTTCGGTGAGAGAAGTTGTGGTTGTAGTGGTGTTTTCGATAGCGATTTGATATGTAAGAGGACAATATTCTGATTTTACTTCAGTGGGGTGAGGATGGGTGTGTGGGGGTTGGGGGACGGCATAGGAAAGATGATGGATTTATATGTGTTTTTATTTATTTAATTTTTACCTTATTTTAGATATAAAGTTATCATTTTACCCTTTTAAAAATAGTTTAAATTTAGTCAAAGTCAAATTTATGAGTTAACTAACGGTCAAATTAACATAAATTATCTATTTGGACCTTAGATACTAAATTTTCAAAGGTTTGTGATCGTTTGTGGCACAAACTGAAGGTTAGAGTATATTTGCGAATAATTCAAAAGTTTGGAACTGCTGCAGCAATTATCCCCTAAAAAAAATGTCAAGTACTATAGTTGAAACAGGACTAACCGTCATCTCTCACCCTTTCACCATATGGGCATTAGAATATAAATCAATTTTATATTGGCACCACAATTTCTACTTGTTGCACTACATTTTAATTTTAATTTCACTCAAGATTTTCAATTTTAGAGATGACAACTGGACAGTTATGAGGTGGGTTGGCCATATTCGTCCCCCTCCTCATCAGATATTTTTATTATCTTACTTCACCTCTATACTCGATTAAAACGGGATGAGACATGATGGGTTCGGGGCAGACAAGTACCATGCCCCATTTATTTTATTTTCTTTTGTTTTTTTGTATCTTTAGTTAATAAATATTAATATATATTTTTCCAATTTTTTAAGAACGACTCATGTTCTTTTTAAAAATGATGATAAATATCTTCTTTTTATTTGATAAAAATTTAAATTGGAAATTAACTTTATTCGGGGCATGCACCATATTTTTCATACCCGCTTTGGGGGACAACGAACCCACCCCGACCCCGTTTACCCGATTAGACGGGTAATTTCACCCCATTTGGGGTGAGTCTACGATTATCGGATTGAATGGGTTTTGTGTCATATCTACCCAATCTTTAGTTTTTAATTGCACTCAAGGTACTCTTAAAGACACAAGTTTTACAATAAGCAAATGTTAATGACTTTGAATGCAATTAAAATGTAATGTAAAACGTAAACACGGTAGAGTGAATATAATTAGACTATAAGCAATTTGTCGTGTTGGGTTTTAATAAATATACAAATCTAATACGTAGATAAAAGCACATGTTAAATAGAACACTAACTCTTTGTTTGAGTCCTATTTTGATAAGAAAATGTATTTTGAAAAAGTGATTTTTTGGAGAATCTACGGTTAAAAAAGAAAGAAAAAAGTTTTCGATTTACGTATAAAATTATTTTATGAGAGAATGTGTGATTAAAAAATAATTTTTGAAAAATGAGTTTTTGAAGCTTAATCTAATCAATGAGTCAATATTGGCATTCAAATTGGAATATAGGAGTGTCTTTACCCTAACGTCAATGGAGACTGAAAATTTTTCAGATTCTAGATAAGGACAATGAGAAAACATTTGGTCAATGCTCTGGCATTCAAATTGCCATATTAATTTATGCATAAAAGTCTTATCTTTTTCCCACTCGACTTTTTTGAAATCCACTGATCATTTCATTCCACATCTCTCCTTCTCCAGCTATTATACTCATCATCCGCACGTAGAAACCGATAGTCCGACACCAAACTCAAAACAAAAAATACCCAAAAATATTCCACTAAATATGGGGAGAGCTCCTTGCTGTGACAAAGCCAACGTCAAGAAAGGCCCCTGGTCGCCCGACGAAGACGCCAAGCTAAAGGCCTACATGGAGAAAAAAGGCACCGGCACCAGAGGCAACTGGATATCCTTACCTCAAAAAATAGGTAAAAACTAACAATTATTAACGTGGTGACGTTAAAGAAGTCATATACATTTTTTCACTTTTCCTTGAGCTGAATTGAGAACTTTTAATGCTGTAGGCCTTAAGAGGTGCGGGAAGAGTTGTAGGCTTAGATGGTTAAATTACCTTAGGCCGAATATCAAGCATGGAGGGTTTACTGAGGAAGAAGATAACCTAATCTGCAATCTCTATAAAATCATCGGAAGCAGGTAATAAATCTTACGTGTTTATGGTTCGTTAGGTCAAGTCGGACTATACAGTATTTGACAATATTAAAGAACACAAACGAGCTCAAATTTTGTTAATTGTATTGCCCATTTGCATGATTTTAGAGTACTATAATTAGGGTTTTAAGTCTTTCTAGTTTTCCCATTAAACCAATTTTAGTTCTTAATTGTATCGAAAAGATGATAATTTTAAGATGTTGATTGTCAGATGGTCTATTATCGCGGGGAAATTACCTGGAAGAACAGATAATGACATTAAAAACTATTGGAACACAAGGTTGAAGAAAAAGCTACTAGGTAAGCAGCGTAGAGAACAAGAGGCTCTGCGCCATTACACTTGGCCACATCAGCCAGTTGCCTTGCAAGATGCAGCAAATCCAAGCCAGGATCATCTAAATGAACAAGAATCCCTTGCCAGTTTGAAGGTCCAGACTGCAGGAGAAAGATTTTCTTATGATCTTCAACAAACGAAGTATGGTTTATTTGCTACAAGTAAACGCAGCATCAGCAGTGGAATTTTTGATAACACAGATGTCTCATTTACGCAAGACAAATTGGGTGAAAATTCAGTTAATGAGCTCACCTCTTCGACCTATTCGAGTTTCTTAACTGGCTCTTGTCCTCCAATGACAAGCGACTACTGTGGCGTCGACATTGCAGCGGGTAACACTTTTCAAGAACTCGAAAAAATCCGGGTAGAGATGGAAGAGATAGACTATAATTTTCCGCAACAATTAGATGGATTAGAGAATTTATCTATGCCGGAAATGGTGAACTGCAGCAGTGTTTACCCTCCTATGATTTCGAATTACGAAGCTTTCCAAGAAATTCCACATGAGTTTTCGTTTGATAAGTCAAGTTCCATAGCTTTACGACAGGATCACGGTGCCTCAAAGGTGTAAACTATCTTGTCAGTGGAAATTCAGTGCTGGTGTGCTTTGTTCAACGTGGAAATTCTTTGTATTGTTCTGTCAGCTTCATCTAGTGAGATGCTTACTTTTTGGAAGTATAATTTGATGCATACGTAAAATTTCTTTCACATCTTTATTTTGCATTGAACTCTTGGTTGATAGTGAAACTTGAAGGACCCTTTTTCCAGTTTTTTGCTAATGGTCAAAATGTGTGTACTTTCAGTAAGTTTCTCAGAAACCTCCATGAAAAAGTTGGCATTAATTAATTCTAATTTTAAAAGGCGGTTTGAGGTTTTCACCACAACTTTGCGCGTTGAGGCAGCCATGGTTCGCGCAATGTCTCAACAGTTTATACTTGTCATTTAACTTTCATTAGTGATTTCCAGGTGGCATGCGATTCAGCATGTATAAACAAATAAATCAAAATTTTAAGTTGGAGCCATCCACTTCAGAAATTCCATGTATAAGTTTTTCGGAAAAGAAATTCACGTGTCTAAAACGCAGTTGGTCACCAGATTTTTCAAGATATGTTAATGTATTTGATTGATTTAATTTTTAACCTAGAAAATATTATATTTATCCATATTTTATTGGTAGGTAGATAATAGAGGGGAATAGATGAGAGAGAAAGAGAGGAAAATAAAATCACCTTCCCTAAAGAAAATATTTTCTCAATTTCTGAGGAAAACATGATCACGTGACTAAAAGTTTGAAAAATATTTCTCACAGAAAATTTTTTTGAATCAAACACCCCAAAAGTAAAAAATTGAGTGAAAAATGACATTTTCACGAAAAATAAAATCAATCAAATACACACTTAGAGGGTATTTGGCGGGGATTAAAATTAGATTTTTACTAGATAGTGATAGAAGTTTTGAAATGTGTGGTTGAAAAGTTGTGGAACCCTTAAAAGATGTGGTTAATATTGATTGTTTGATTCTTGAATTAAAATCAGATTTTAATCTGGACCAAACAAGGGCTTAATGAATTTGCCTCCATTTAGCAACCAATTTATAAATAGTTTAATGAAGGGGTGTTTGATGGATATTATTGAGAAAAAAATTTATTTTAAATAGTGATGTGATGGAAAATATGTGGTTAAAAAGTAAAAAAAAATTATTAATGTGATGGAAAATATTATTTTATTGAAGAATGTGCAGTTGAAAATAAGTTTTGAAAGTGTATATTTTGAAAGAATGTGTGTCAAACATGGACGAAATGTTTGATATATGTGGCTGACGATCTTGGTAAGATCATATTAAGTTCTTATTTAGTAAAAATTTTGTAAAATTCATTTTTTTTTTAAAATTATTTTTAACTACACATTCTTTTGATAAAATAATTTTGCGCCTGAACTCATAATTTTTTTCTTCACTTTTTTAGCCATATATTTTCAAAAAAATCACTTTTCACATAATTTATTTTCAAGAGTTCTACATCAAACAGAATCTAATAAACTAAGAAATGCTACTTCTACATCCAATTATAATGGTGTAAACATTTTAACTAGTCTCCATTTATTCACTCGCGCACCACATAAATCAAATTAATTTAGGGCAAAGATGGAAAGTCAATCTCAAGATTTCAGTGTAATTATCGCCATAACATGCCTAAGAGTAAAGTGTTTCAACACTATGTGTATGTGAGCAGTAATTTAACTTAAAACTAATAAATTCAGCCTGCACATTGAGAGCTTAGACATGAGAAAAAAATAAATGTAAATAAATTACTTTCATCTCCACCTTTGCAAATGAAGTGTTTCGTTGCACAAGTTCATGACATAATAGAATAAGGATTAATCATATTAGGTGATGCTACAAAAATCTGCACCTCCTAAATCTCAAACCAAATGTATGAATACCACACAAACAAATCTTCAATACATGAAACAAATGCATCGAGGTGTATCAACATCGTCCATTCGATGCTTAAGTTAGAGAGAGAATTTGTTCGTAAAGTTATATGCTAGAAATTATGTAATGCGTACCTGAATAATGAACTTTGATCATGTATTTATAAATGTTGGTGGTTGAGTCCTAGAAGGATTAAACCACTTATAATCCTTATCCTTATTATGCAAAGTGTTTGTACTTGTTTAAGTTTGGATCAGACTATGATAGGTAAGTAGTTTGGAAGAGGATAAAGACTGGAGGATAACAATCAAAGTGGTATTAATGTTTCTAGAAGGTATGAAAGGAGGATAAGGAAATGTACCCGTAACATTAGGCCCGACCTTAACTAGGCCCAACCTTAATACTTGAATAATCAGAGGAAGACGAGCTCGGGCTCTTGAGTTCGAGTTCGGGCATTACAATTCTTGTGCAAGTCATAGGCCCATGTGCGTCTAGATCGTAGCTCGTGGTTATGTGCACGAGTTGCGAGGTGAGATACAAAGAGATGCTATGTCCTAATGTTGAACTCCATTACTAATTATGGGCTACGATATGCGACACGTGTCAGATACGTATAGAGCACGTAGCACACGACGACAGATGATTGTCACGTGGTATGGATTCAAAGGCTGAGACTTAGCGACCTTTGACCTTATAAATACCCCGCCCCGCCCCATTTTTCACTTTTTCACTCTCAACTCCCAGTATGAAGAAGATGGGGAGAAGGCCAAGACTCTTGATAAGGGCGTTCAAGTCGATAACGAGACCGATACTGCCAACGCGACAGATTTAGATTAGGCCCTCGACCCGAACTCTGTAATTTTTGATAATTTTTTGAAGGTATAAAAAATACATTGTCCGTCCTGAGTTCTTTTTGTTTGATTTTTGTTCAAGTTAATGGCTTGATATCTTGTCCTTTACTGCAGTTATTACTTTTATTCATATGCTTCTGTATTTAATCATCGAGCTCAATACGTGTGGAAGTCAAGTTCTTAATCTTAAAAAGTGAAGTTCGAGCTTTTGGTAGCTATGGTAAGCACGAAATAGCTCGAGCTTTTAATATCGAAGCTTAATATTTTCACGCTTTAGTAGGTAGAGCTCGAGCGTGGTACTTGACAATTATCTTTGACAAGTAGCCCGACCTTTTGTGAAAGTTGTAATACTTTTAAGTTTAATTGGTAGAACTCGAGCGTGATACTTGACAATTATCTTTGACAAGTAGCCCGAGCTTTTGTGAAAGTTGTAATATTTTTAAGCTTTAATAGGTAGAGCTCAAGCGTGGTACTTGACAATTATCTTTGACAAGTAGCTCGAGCTTCTGTAAAAGGTGTAAGTCGCAAAAAACTTTGATATGTTCAAGCTCGAGGTTGCATGCAAGTTCTAGGGCTTGATAACAGCTTCATATTTTGTTTCGTTGTTAGTGGTTTCAAAGTCGAACCTTAGTGCATAGTTTTGTTCGGGTTAGTAATGATGATCGTAGCTCCCGAGCCTAAACTATTTGATGCTCTATCTACAAATTTTTTTCAAATTTTCCAAATCTACGAAAGTAAGATTAATTTATCTAGAAAGTGTGAGATGAGGTTAAGGAAACTATACCCGTAGCATAGACCCAACCTCAATACGTGAATAATCGGAGGAAGATGAGCTCGGGCTCTTGAGTTCGAGTTCGAGTTCGAGTTCGAGTTCGAGTTCGGGCGTTAAAATTCTTGTGTACATCATTAGGTAAACGGTATTCACTACTCATAGGTATCCATTTGCAAAGCTCTGAACCTATTAGGCCTTTTATTAGAAAAAGAATCGACGGCAAATTCACGAGAAAGATGTTAAAAACTGTCCTTGAATAGACCTCATTTTCTAAAACTCATTTTTCCACAAAATCATTTTAATCACAACTTTTATCGACTTTCATTCACACATTTCATTAATTTTTATCAAGATCTACAAAAAATTTATTTTTCATCTAAACCAAATAGGAGCTAAATTTGAATAATCATGTATCACCTTTAGTTTAAATAAAGGTAATTAAAGTAATAGATTGTTGTCCCTTAATCATGTTCAATCATATTCACTTTAAAGAGACGTGAAATGCTTGCTCGCCCGTTGTTCAAGTACATAGTGAAGGGGGCTAGCTTGGATTAAGCTCTATGGGATAACAATTCAACTGTGTGGGTTGTTTAGTCAAAAGTGAAGAATATCACTGATTAGATAGACCTTGTCTAAGGCTGCTCTAGTGGAATCAAGCAGAGCTGATATTTCTTTGACTGAATAAGCAGTTTTCGAGTTTTTAAAAGTCCCGTCAAATAAATCCTTATTAACGATGAATCACAGCTTGGTCCTAAATTTTTTTGTATTTTTCAATTTTTTTGGAGTGAGGAGGATAGACAGTTATTCTATTTAACTAATTATGCTTTGGTGCGTTTCAAATTTATATATATGAACGAATGCACTAATCAAATGAGTCGTCGACTCGTCAGTATAGATCTTGATTTTAATTAATTCTCAATAATCATTTAAATCAACGAGTGATAAGTATCGATTCTCGATGTTCAAGTTTAAATCAATGAGTTATGGTCGTGTGTTCTTCATCCTCTTTTGTGTTTCTCACAACATGAAAACAAAATAACAGAATTTTTAAGCCAAGTAAAATTATGTGGATAAATTTACCGACAGAAAGTCATGTTCATTGAAAATTGCGGATGAATTTAACGATTGTCTCAAGCTGTCGAAAATCCCCAATGAGACACCCATGTTGAGACTTATCGACGGAGTTACATCAATATATAATATAGTTAAAAACTATGTATGACTTAGAGACAGCAAAGAGGTCAGTCAACTTAGGGGACTTGCTTTTAATTCTGTGACACTGTCTAAGACTAAAAATGAATTTGACTGCTAAATCATTTGTAGTCTACAGAAAAATTAAGCTGTCAAAATTGATTGTTTGGGATGAAAATGAGGAATATAGACTTGGAATGGCAATTTCAACAAATTTTGTGGTGCTAATCACAATTCAACAGTTGTTGGTTGAGTTTCTTAGCCTTGTTGGTGAAAACTAAAAATTAAAATCAAGATTTTAATTTAAGTTAGGGTCCGTTTGATAAGCAAAAATGGAAAAGAATTCTAATTCCATGTTAATTGGAAAATAAAAACCCACCAAACCTATAGTAGTTGTACATTGGAATTCGATTTCTATTTCCCCGTTGTAATCAAACGGTCAAAGTAGAATTGGTTTTTCTCGAATGTGACATTTTCAATGGAAAATGTGGCAATCAAATATGGTCTTAAAGTCAACAATTAATTTTAATTACACATTTTTTGGGTCCCGCAATTTTTTAACCACACATCTAATTAATTTTTCTCAAAATTTACTAAAAATCTGATTTTAATCCTCACACAATAAATACTTTATGTTGGTGGCTGACATAGTGAATGAATTATCGTCATGCATTGCGAGGGAAAATCTTAATTAATGCTAGAAGAATGATAAGATGGAAAATGGTTTGGGTTTATACAAGGATTTATTCTTTTTTAAGTAACTGAGAAATAAATAAATAAAAATATATATTAAATGATTGGCAAAATATTTTGTCGGCAAAGGCTCCCGTGGATTTTGAGAGAGAAAAATATTGAGATTTCATTTGAACAAAGTCAGACATGAGGCGAGATGGATGTGGCCGTTGTCTCATGCCCCAAGCTCAAAGAGGACCCGAAAATCCGAGGTTTTTTTTTTTTCGTAAATTGATGTTTGAAATGGAGTTAACGTGTCAAAATTAATGACTAGAATAAAGAAGTGGAAAATTCTATAGTTTGAACTGAAATTGTCATCAAATATGTTACGTTGATTGATGTCCAAACAGCGTGCATTGACTGCTCTTAAACTAAATTTTACTAGTCGACCTTATTACTGAAGTCTATTGACCTAATTCTTGATGTGTTAAAAGTTGGATGACAAATAATACAATTAACTAAATTTACTTATATTGTCATATATTCAAGCGTTACTTTTCACGATCATCTCATCAAGTTCAGTAAGTTGTTTGACACCGTACAAATCGAGTAGTTCAATTACTGTTGAATTGGAAGTAAAATGACTTGATTATCGCACAATAAAAGTCCGGTGATCTAATTGTAGTTATGGTGAAAGTTTGATGATCGCTAGTAAAATTAAGCCACTTTTGTAACATGCAAATAGTGGTGGGCATGGATTGGAATGGGTCGATTTTTGTCTCAACCCAAACCCAAACCCAACCCAACATGATCAGTTTGATCATAATTTAACCAAACTCAACCCAACCCAACCCAACCCAACCCAACTCATATAAATGTTGAAACCCAACATAATCAAACACAATCAAGTATCGGTTGGATTGTGTTGGGTTGGTCGAGTTGGGATAACTTGTCAACAAAGATTAAAGTAGGCGAGTCGAGTTAAGCGGATTTATAATTTACTCATGATTATATAATATTAGGTTTCTATAGTTGCAATGACAAAAAAATGAATTATTTTGGCACTTCATTCCCGGAAATGTTACATGGACAGATTGATAATAAATTATATGAAGTCAAGAAATATTTACTATTTTTCGTAAAATGCATTCTATCCAAATCTTATAATATTATTCTAAGAGTTTCCCTGTCTTGTGCCATATTCAAGACTTCTCGAGTATCGCGTTTGCCTATATAGAACCTAGTTAATTATTAATATATAATTTGGGTATGGTTTCTCAAACTTTTCAACTATTGCACAAAATTTCCCCAATATTGTAACTCTTGGAGGTTGTGTGAAGAAATAAAGTAACCGAATTTCATCCAAATATCATAACACTTGGGGAAGGGCATGGGTTAGGTTGGATCGATTTTTGCATTAACTCAAACACAATCCAACATAATCGATTTGATCAAAATTTAATCAAACCCAACCCACCCAATCAAGTATCAGTCGAGTTGGGTTGGTCGGTTTGGGACAACTTATCAACAAATATTAAAGTCGTTCAATTTTCTATTATACTAACAAGATAGGTATAATTTTTTTTTGTATAAGGACTGCATAATCAAGCCACAAGAATTCCTGCAAATGGTGTAAGCACTTAAAAAAATGATCCGTCCAAGGGCTGAAATAGTAATCCGAACACTAATGATAATAATTACTTTTATTTTTCAGTTTGGGAGGAAATTGGCTATTATTTTCAAAATAAAACAGGAAAATTTATAAGACGCGAAATTGAACATAAAAATATCAATTACAACTGACTGAATATAGTAAAGAAACCAACCTGCAAATGCAAAACTCAAAAACTCCGAACCTTGGAAGTTGGACAGAAAGTAATTCTGTTGTCGCACCAAAACATGTAATTAAGACCACAAACCTATTTCATACCAACCGGGGCGGATCCAGTGGTGGGCTAAAATTATAGGTAAATTGGTTCAAGCCCAGTAGGTAGTAGCCCAATTGAAAACCCAATTAATTCCCGAACCCTTTCACGGTTTATGGTTTCCATTTCGGCTTCGGCGACGGCGACGGCATTTCCATTTCACCTTCACTTTCAGCCAATCAGCCTTCAAAATTTCAGACCACCGCCGTCCACCGAAGTCTTCTTCTTCAGCAGAATCAGCACGGTTTGATCCTTGAGGTTTCAGAACTTTCAGTTTTTGAATTTCACTATCGGAGTATCGATCCTTCATCGCTTCACTGTTCTTCAGCAACATCTTCAGACAATCAGACTTCAGTGTTTCACTGTCCTTCACCTTCACGACTTCACAACCTTCACTGATCTTCAGCAAGTTAGCAAGTAGCAACAGCAATAACTTGATTCACTTCTCTGTTCAGTGTTCACCTTCTTCAGCAATCAGCAGCCGCCCTTCAGGTAATTGAAAATCCATATTGACAAGTACTACAGTTTTATTTTATGGTTTTCATTTATGAATGATTTTCTTGGGCTATTTTTGAAATTGTTTTGGACTCTAATTGCTTGTTCAATTTGTTTATTTTTGCAAACTTATACTCAATTTGATTTATTTTAATGATTTCTATTTAACTGTGATTGAGTGAAAATTGGGGATAAAAGTTGTGATGTAGTCATTTACTCATTTAGCTGTGATTTTTATTTTGTTCACATGTGATGCTGTGATGATAGACATTTGGAATTGTCAGTAGCCCATAATTTTTATTGGAGAATTGTCAATGCTTAACAAAATTGGGTGTTGATGGATATGTATATCTTTGTATGTAGAAGTAGAGATAATCGTGCTAAATTTTCTAGTTTTGTCTTGGTGAAGATGCTTGAAGGGGGTATTAACTATTGTGCTAAATTAGGAATTTATTTAGGAAATGTTAGTTTGGGAATTTAGCCATGTTAAATTTTCAAAATGAGAGCTCGGTGCTTATTGTAGCGAGTATTTTCAGCAATGAAACATGTGAAGNTAAACATTGAACGAGAATTTAAATCTAGATTCTATTATAGATGAATTTTATGCTATAAAACATCGTCGAGTACAACTGTAATAGGTAACATTATATTACAATTTTTCTTGTTATATATAAAATTTATTCGTACATTAAATTTTAAAAATCTTTGCCCCCCGTACCATTCATTCGTGACTCCGCCCCTGATACCAACTGATGGTAATATGGCATGCAATTTTAATAAGTTGAAATGAAGAGTAACTTTCAAAGAATTACTAAAAATCTGTTAAACCTGTTAAATCTGAGGAACTAATCTGTTAAGCACAAATCTGTTAAACCTGTTAAATCTGAGGATATTCATTGAGCTTCCAAAGTCATAAATCTGTCGAGTCATTGATACACACAAAATCAGCCAAACACTAATGTACTATTAATTTGGCCCAGATTCTAATTTGGTTCTATTTTCTTTGTATTTTAGCTTTCCAATATTACCCTCTTTCCATTTATTTATTTATTTATTTTTTCCACCCTTTCTTAGCCATTTTTCAAGGTTAGGGTTTATGATTTCCTATTAATTCTTCCTTGTTTAAATTTTTCTTGGCTGCAGTGGTGATGGAGGCAAGGCTGATCTTCCGGTGCCTCCCTTTTCACGTTATGCTCTAAAATGAAGGCTATGTAATTATCAACAAAGCGGATTTGGTTGCTCTGCACTTGTTGCTTTATTAGAGTTTGATTTTATTTTGTTAATGATCAAATCTTCATGTGTGGCATGAAATTGCATCAAATTGGAAACTCTTTATCGAATCTAGCTTCTTCTCAAATAGCCATAACAGAAAATTTCACCAAGTCACTGATTAAGATCAATTGCCTTCTGAAAAACCTCAATCACGCCCAAAAATACTGGGACACACTCCACCTCTTCCAACAAATCCATTCTACCCACCACTTGAAACCTGACCATTACACCTTATCGACTGCCCTTGCTGCCTGCAGCAACCTTCGTGATGTATATGTCGGTTCCCAAATCCATGGCCACGCCATGAAGTCCGGTTTCAAAGAATTCCCTCATGTCTCAAATACTCTGCTTTCCCTTTATGCAAAGTCATGGGATATAGCGTTGGTCAAAATGGTCTTTGATGAAATAAAAAGACCTGATATTTATTCGTGGACCACATTGTTATCAGCTTGTATGAAGCTTGGTGAATCGGAGTACTCATTTTGGATGTTCGATAGAAGTCCGCAAGAAAATGTTGCAATTTGGAATGCGATAATCACTGGATGTGCTGAAAATGGACATACTGAGGTTGTATTTAATCTTTTCGAGAAAATGCATGTGTTGGGTGTAAAACATGATAATTATACTTTTGCTAGTGTTTTGAGTTTGTGTTCTTTAGAGATGTTGGATTCTGGAAGGCAAGTGCATTCATTGATTGTCAAGACTGGGTTTTTGGTGAGATCTTCAGTGATTAATGCTTTACTTACTATGTATTTTAACTGCAGAAGTATTACAGATGCATATGGAGTATTTGAGGAAACAAGAGGTGAACTAGGAGATGAAATAACTTACAATGCAATGATGGCTGGTCTATCAAGCATGGAAAGAGGTGACGATGTCTTGATAATTTTCAAAGACATGCAAAAAGCTGGTTGGAGACCAACAGAATTGACTTTTGTGAGTGTCATAAGTGTGTGTTTGTTGTGTAGAGTTGCTACTCAAGTACATGGCCAAGCTATTAAGATGGGTTTTGAAGATTGTACGTCTGTGAGTAATGCAGCAATAACCATGTATTCTAGTTGTGGGGACTTGAATGCAGCTCGCATGGTTTTCATGAGAATAAAAGAGAGGGATATTGTGTCATGGAATGCAATTATAACAAGTTATGCTCAAGAGAGTTTGAGTGCAGATGCAATCTTAGCGTACCTTCAGATGCAAAGGGACGACTTTGAACCCGATGAGTTTACAATTGGAAGCTTATTAGCGAGCTCCGAGTTGCTAGTGGTTGTTGAGATGATTCAAGCCAGCGTAACAAAAAAAGCACTTATCTTGAAAATTGAAGTTTCAAATGCATTGCTTTCTGCTTTTTCCAATCTTGGTGAACTGAACCAAGCCAATAAACTGTTCCATGAAATGTCCCACAGGAATTTGATCTCTTGGAATACATTAATTTCTGGATTTCAATTAAACGGATTGCCTGTAGGCGGTTTGCAGCAATTTCATGAATTGCTTCTATCAGGATTGAGGCCAAATGTTTACACCCTCTGCCATGCTTTGAGCATTTGTGCCAGCATTTCGGATCAACAGCATGGAAAACAGCTTCATGGATACATTCTCACTTCTGGGTATTTTTCGCAAATTTCTCTGGGCAATGCGCTTGTTACGTTGTATGCTAAGTGCGGAGCTTTGAGCTGGTCCTTGAAAGTTTTTCAGACAATGATTGGAAAAGATATAATATCTTGGAACTCAATTATATCTGCCCATGCACAGCATGGACAAGGCAAGGAAGCTATTGATTGTTTTGAGGCTATGCAAGATTCTGGTGGAATCAAACCCGATAAAGCCACCTTTACTGCAGTTCTTTCAGGTTGCAGCCATTCAGGTTTAGTTGCTGACGGCATTAGGATATTCAACTCAATGGTCCGTACTTATGGTATGGAACCTGAAGTACACCATTTTTCTTGTTTTATTGACCTGTTAAGTCGAGCTGGATTTCTTGATATATCAGAGAGACTAATTAACGATAATGATATTGACATTGATCCCAGTGTCTGGTGGACATTATTCAGTTCGTGTGTTGCTCATGGTAATCTAGAATTGGGAAGTATTGCTGCAGGATTTCTTTTAAAAACTGAATATAATGACCCAGCTGTTTATGTTCTCTTGTCAAATCTTTATGCCAGCGCAGAGAAATGGGAAGAGTCGGCCGCTGTGAGGGAATTGATGAGGAGATATGGGGTGATGAAGCAACCCGGTAGCTGTTGGATCTGATCACTTAGTTGCTGACGTAAATATAGATATGATTGTATTCAAACACGAACAATACTATGAATCGTGAGAGTGTTAGCATTTCCCACAGTCCGGTACAATTGAGATTTGTAGTGTATAAGCTGAAGGCAAACCTCCAGTTTTACAGTGATGGGTTAAGCTCATTTACGTTACAATGGAATCAAAGAAGGTGTATGTAAAGGATCATTGGCTTTTCTCTAGCCCTACTATTTGGACTCCGGCCCTAGCACTGAGGAGGCTAGATAGAAATGTGTAATGGAGCAATGGATAAGTAAACAATACTTGTATATTCATTGGAATGTATAATTGAAAATGAAGTTTTGACTATTTAAAAATGAGTTATAAATTCATCCAAACGGAGGTTAAGCATCAGCAAATGCACTTTCTGTGTGGTCAAATTCCAACTCGTGTGAAGATGAACACGGAAGATACAAATAATAGCATATTTACATTGAAGTTGGGGAAGTATACAACATCCCAATGAAGCAAAGAGTAACTTAATTTTACTGATAACGCACTCGATAAATACACAACATTGCTCTCATTTTCACAATTTTATTTGAAGAATTGCAAAAATATGAGACGATCTTACATGTTTAGACTATCTAACTCTGCTACTCGTATTTATACAACATGCATCAACACCTTCAAAATACGCCCCCAAAGCTCAAATAATCAAAACAAGCTTCACGCATTTCCTTCCTTGCATGATCAGAAGAGGCAAAAAACACTTTGTATAGGGCTCTAGCCTAAGTGTCGAAGGGTAGCTACCGCTGGCTGCAAAATAAGACCATACCAGCAATCAAACCAGTTCTACTGAAGCCATCTTTCAAAGACCAAACTCTTATACAGGAAGAAGCAAAAGCTCCGAGAGTAGGATAGGGAGCTGCTGTCATCCTTCTATTGGTCATTGTTCTAATGTTTCCTTTATCAACAGCAGATATGAAGGCAACATGTAGCTCTGTTGGAACCTGTCCTCCTATGAGAAGCTTAGTAGAAATGAAAAAATCGATTAAGGTCGAAGGGGGAAGAAAAAATCTTATTTCAAGCTTCTGCTTCCGTGCCTAAATGTTAAGGGTGCTTGTTGCCACTAGTAATTAAGCATCTTTTCCTACGATAAGCTATGGCACGATCTCATCCCTCTAATTGATAACCTTGATCGACAATGGGTTGTGGCGGCGATTTGAATTCTGCTTTTACATACAAATGAGGAAAAACACAGAGCATAAAATAATTCTACCGGAAGAAAATAAGACATTAAATGAGACATTTGATAACATGTTTGATAAAGTGGATTGGAGTGTCCTAAAATTATGGTTATGAATTGAATTTCTTATCTTACTGGAAAGAAATTTAAAGTCATTCAAGAATAATGATTATTTAGCTTCTTCATTTCATTGAAATTTAAAGCAAACAATGGAAAAAGAATACCCGTAGGAGGTCTGTTTTGCCCTTCTTAGAAGTGGTTAAATTTTAGTGCTCTTACTCTGTTTGGCACCTATTTTCAAAATTAATTTTTTCTCAAATTTATTTTCAATTACATATTTCTCCAATAAAATAATTTTGTACATAAATTCATAGCTTCAATCCCTAACTTTTGAATAAATAGTAGAAGAAACGACTTTGACAGTTCTTGTCCAATCTGTATAGTCAAAGGTTAATCTCTTTTTTGGTTGAGATTTTTTGAGAATAAATTTGTGAAAAATATTTTTTGATAGAATGTGTGTTTAAAAATGGGAAAAGATTTGAGTTTAACTTAAAATTCTCATTCTCATTCTTCTACTCATTTTCAATCACACAATTTTCAATAAAATAATATTTTTCATCACATCAATAATTTTTCCTTCTTTTTAAATCACATATTCCCCATGACATCAATAGTAAAAATGCATTCTTACTCTCAAAATGTGCACCAAATAAGGGCCTATGTTTGG